>CAUYQG010052088.1:0-81733 GCA_963574415.1 Tarsius wallacei
TCTTTTATGGTACTGACACTTTTGAAGAGTACGAGACAGCTTGGTAAAGTAAACCTCAGATTAGCTTTTTATGTTTTCTTTATTATTAGTTCCAGGTTTTACACTTTTTGTAGGAAAATTACATGAGGTGTGTTTTGTCAGTTTGTCCCAATATTGGTGACCTTAGCTTTGTCACTTGGGTTAAGGTGGCATGTGTCAGGTTTTCAGGTTTTTCCACTGTATAAAAATAACAGTTTTTGCTTTGTTCTTTGCACGTGAACTGTGCACAGGTACTTTCAGTCTATGTAAAATTCTTCTGTAATCTTTACCAGTGGTGTTAGCATCTATGAATGATTCATGCCTCAATTACAAATGTGATGGTTAAAATGGTGACTTTTCTGTCATTCCTCCTACATCATTCATTGATGTTGAAGAGAGTTTTGCCTGAATCTTAACCCTTTGCACTCAGAGGCTTTGTGTGGATCACCTGCCAGCAATTTGACCTCACTTTCTTTTTTTTTTTTTGAGTTGGAGTCTCACTCAGTCACCCAGACTGGAGTGCAGTGGCCGCTCCCGGCCACCGCAGCCTCGACCTGCTGGGCTCTGGCGATCCTTCTGCCTCAGTCTTCCAAGTAGCTGGAACTACAGGCACACGCTACCACGCCTGGCTAATTTTTGATTTATTGTAGTGATGAGGTCTCGCCAAGTTGCCCAGGCGGGTCTCGAACCCACGGGCTCAGGCAGTCCACTCATCTCAGCCTCCCAAGGCGCGGGATTACAGGCTGAGCCACCGAGCCCGGCTGACCTCACTTTCTTAAGAAATACTGAAAAACGAATCACTTCATATTAAATAGTATAGCATTGGAGCCAATTAGTTTATTGTAATGACATTTGGCATATGATGGTTTGGACATTGAGGAACTTATTTATGACCAAAAAAATCAATATTTTAGATCTTACATTTTCCTAATGTGTGTGAACGTGTGATATGGTCACTGACATGCATTGTAGGTTCATTGATACATGTTACGTAATAATAATTTGTTTAACATCTTCCATCTGGTGTTTTTCTATTCGAGCAGGAAATGCAGTCTCATTTTTTGGTTTGGTTTTGTTTTGAGTTGGAATCTCACTCCGTAGCCCAGGCTGAAGTGCAGTGGCATGCTCATGGCCACCCCAGTGTCAACCTGCTGGGCTCCGGTGATCCTTCTGCCTCAGCCTTCCAAATAGCTGGAACTACAGGTGAGCGCTACCATGCCCAGCTAATTTTTTAAAAATTTATTGTAAAGACGAGGTCTCGCCGAATTGCCTGTGCTGGTCTCGAACCCATGGGCTCAGGCATTCCACTCGCCTTGGCCTCCCAAAGTGCTGGGATTACAGGCTGAGCCACTGAGCCCGGCCGTAGTCTCGTTTTTTACCTCCCACATTTCTGACATGCAATTAATTGTCCAGTCTGCACCACTGTGAAAGCACTTCACATATTCTCTTTCTATATGATGCCAGCTTATTTTTTTTTACATATATCTCAGTATATATTCCTTCTCTTTATTTGCTTTTTCATGCAATTTGAATGGAAAACTTTAAGAAAACACCCATTTTTGAAAGATTTGCGCTGGCATAAGTTTGTCCTGTATAATCACTGGCGGTCGTCTCTTTATGTCCTGAGAGGGGACATCCAGGTGGTTTGCTAGATTTACAATGTCCCCTCTGAGGGGACATCTGAGTGCAGAGGTAGCAAAAACAGTTTCTAAAATGAAAAAGTTGAGAGTTGAGTCTTTGGGTTTTCCCAGTTGCATCTGTAACTTTTAAGAAATTTAAATTGTTTCTGAAACATTTTTGAGGTTAGAATCAGATTAATTTGCATTAATGTGGAGGAGAATTTGGTAGTGGTTGGGAATTACCTGGGAAGGACTAGGATGGATATAGTTTCAGGGTGTCAAAATTATCATTGTACCAACTAATGCTTCTGTAATCTTGATGGTTTCTAGTTACCTCTGAATTCTTCTGGGCTTGCCAAGGTCGTGGACATTAAGCTTGTTAAGATAATGTGGGTTGTTTAAAGTCTTTTAAATATTGTAAATGTCTGAGTTTTGTCATTGATGTACAGAGAGCTATTTTAGCTCAACAGACAGATGTTAGATCAATATAGCTTACTCTCAACTTTGAATTAATCAGTGAGTCCATATGGTTATTTACTCCCCTACATCCCCACATTACCTAGTATTACGAATTTGCAGTAAGATGAAAGTCAAACAAATTAAAAAGAAACTATATAATATGAATGTGGATACCAGTAAAGTCTGAGTTTGTGTTTGCTTTCAAAGTGCTTACCATCTTGAAGGAAACAGGAATCCTGGCTACTATGGAACAGCAGTGTAATCCCCTGCGGTGATGATTTGGGTGTTCTAGACGGTGCACATCAGCTAAATGGGAGTTGGGTCAGGTGATGGGGCCTTTAGGGGAAGCTTGGGGTGGAGTTCGTGAGAGGTGGGAGCCAGAAAGCTGGAGTGCATCTGTCGGGACACATGTGTTGTCATGTTGTGGGGAAGGCAGAGTGCAGGCGGCGCTGCTCTGGAGCGAGACGCGGCACTCACACTCGTGCCTGGGGAGCGTTCTCTCAGAAGCTAGGATGAGGTGCTCACACTCCTGCTTGGACCTTTCGGTAGGCTTGCTTTTTCGTCTTAACGCTTATTAAGCACCCATCTTACTAGCAGACTCTTAGGTTCATTTTTCTCTGGAGTGACATCGCTTTAGTATTTGAATATTCACATTGTATTGTCTTAAAACAACTTGACATATAGAAAGTTGTGGTTCCTTTTTCTTTTTCTTTTTGAAGGCCACTGACGTTTTTGAGCTAAAAAACCTTACAAGGCCAGTGACCCTTCTTGCCCAAAAAGGAGCCAAATGGTATGAAACGGACAGGAGGGGAGGATTGAGTGAGGGAAGGGCCAGGAATCCACTCAGGAATGCTCCTAACTTTCACCAGAAAACCGGCCGGGTAAGAAGGAAGGGAAATGCATGCAAGAGTGAAAATGGCAAACACGTTGAGATGGTTGGGGAGAAACTCCCTAAAGACCCTGAAGTACGTTGGAGGCGAGTACAACAGCAGCAGTCTTTTCCTTTGTAGAGAACAAGGGGCGCGTCGTTGCTTGGCTGCAGACTCTGGAGGCTCAATGCTGGGGCTGGGGAGGGAGGGCTCCCCAGGGACCATCACAAGACGGTGTCGCACCACTTGAAGACACCCAGAGCAGTCCCGCGACTGCTTGGCCTTGGCGCCCCATGTGTCCTTCAGCCATTCCCGGTAGGGATCTTGATCTTCCTTTAGCACCAGAGACTGGCCAGGGACCACATCGGACTTGCCAAAGCCCCTTTCCGCCAGCTTCTTGCCCAAGACTTCACAATCCCGGCCAGGCTCCCCACTGACTTTTCCCCCTGGGCTCTGCCATGAGGTCTCGGTGCTTCTGGGAGGTTGTCATCGTGATCAGGCTTAATGGGCAGCCTCGGCCCCGGAACAGCTCCTCCTGCCAGCCGGCCGCTCCCGCCAATCGGTTCCTTTTTCTAATGGATGTTCTTCCTTCGTCTAAAAGACAGACAGAAGATAATCAGGAATTGAGTACATGCCTGTAGTTCTAGCTCTTTTGGAGGCTGATACGGCAGGATTGCTTGAGGCCAGGAGTTCAAGATTGTAGTGCTATGATTGTGCTTGTGAATAGCCACCATACTCCAGCTTGGGCAACATAGCAAGACTCTATGTCTAAGGAAAAAAATAAGTACAGAAACTTGGAATCAATTATTAACCTTGAAACTCACCTTGAAGCTTTAGTGGTATATTAGGTATTTACATCACTTGAAACAAGACTGCAGGGTAATTGTCATAAAAGGTAACTTGAAGGGGAGGGCTGGGTATGTGGTGTTTTAATGCTTGGGTATTGTGTTTCTGAACTCCTGGTAAGTGGACTTTTTGGCTTGTCGGCCTGTACATACTTTTTACATGGAAATTTTGATGGATGGAATTTGTTGAAATGATATTTGATCTGTGTTCAACTTCAATTTTGGACAAATCTAATTTTAGGCATGAATCTGTTTTACTATAAACATAATAACATTTATGTTATTGATTTAGAGAAACCTACAAGTTTGTTTGGTTCATAGAGCGGTGCATGTAAAAAAGACGAATGGATTATGGTTTGAATTATAGGTGCGGTGATGTTGACAAATACATATTTGATCTTTGACCCTGTTTCTTGGCATCCAGTGCCAAGAATCCTCAGAATCTCCCAAGTGATTTTTTTTTTTTTGGCATGCTAATGATTGACTAGTGTCTGGCAGCTCCTAGGTGGCTTCAGGATGTAGGCTGGTCACCAGAAAGACCAAGACAGGTTTAGAGGGGTGGGTCTTTCAGTCCCTTCACCTCCAGCCTCTGGGGAGGGGCGAGGGGCTGAGGGTTAATCATGCCTGTCTAATGAAGCCTCCATTAAAAACCCCAAAGGGTAGGTTTCCCAGAGCTTCTGGATAGCTTAATACCTGTAGGTTCCTGGAGTGTGGCTCACTCAGGAAGAGCAGGGAAGGCCATGGACACTCCGACCCTGTACCTCACCCTACCCACCTCTTCATCTGTATTCTTTGTAATGTCCTTTAAAATAAACTGGTAATTGTTTTTCCCTGAGGTCTTTGAGCTGGTCTTACACATTAATCAAACCTGAGGAGGGGGTTGCGGGAACCCCAAATTACAACAGTCAGAAGCACAAGCAAAATAACACGGGGCTTGCTGTTGGCATCGAAGCAGGGGCAGGCTTGGGGACAGAGCCGTTAGCCAGTGGGATCTGATGCAGTTTCCAGGTAGACAGTGTTGGGACTGAATGGGAAGACGCCCACCCGGTGGCTGGTGTCTGCAGAGTCTGGGGTGAAAGTCCCACACCTGTGGTCACAGAAACCTTCTGTGTTGTGTGAGAGCGAGAAAAAACTGTGTGTGCTTTTTTCCCCACTCAGACACGGGTAAATTTTACCACATTTAGTGGCTTAAGAGGGGAGGAGGTTTTTATTACTTAAAACAGAATCATATATATATAAGCTATTGACTTCACACACATCCTCTCAGGTTGGACGTTTGTATTCCAATTCTGAAAGTAATACATGTTCAGATTGCAGGGAATTTAAAATACAGAAAAGTTTAAAGGAAAAAGAAATGACTAGTAGTAATCTCATCATCAGTTTTTGGCTGAATTTTCTTTCCCTCTCTCCAGCCTTCTTTTCTTCTTCCTTCTTCTCTCCCTTATCCCCCCCCCCTTTTTTAACCTTTCATTGGTTTTTAACTAAGATATAACCATCTTACTGTCAGTTACAATGTTCTACTTTTTAAATGGAGTTTCGTGACATAAGAATTTTTGTTCTGAGGACTAAACTCTGGCTTTTTTCTTTATCTTGCCAAATTCCTAACTAAGGGGCCTGGAGAGACGGGCCTTAATTATCTGTATCATGTGGTTTACTTTCCAGCCTGATTCTGGCATAGCATCACATAACAGATAAAGAAGGAAAATGAAAGTATTTTATGACCCTGTAAAGCTGTCTCTTGGGGACACCCTGACTCTGGGCACCTTTTAAGACCCTTACTTACCTGTCCTCTCTGAAGTCTGTCACCCACGAAGCTTCATAGACAGATCAAAAACTCCCTAATCATCCCTCAAGCTGCTTGGTTCCTTTCCTGCCTTCAGAATTCTTTAGCTAACTCTTGCTACTAATTGCCAATCAAATCTTTGAATAAACACCTTTAGACTGCAAGCTCCGCCCCTTCCCCACTCCCCCCACTCGAGGACATGGGGCAACCAGTGTAAATCGCACATATGTGATTTATGGTTTCTTGTAACTTCTGTCCTAAAGTAGGTATAACCAAGCTACAGTTCAGCCACAGTGGGCACACATGGACCTCCTGGGGATGGGTGCCGTGCCTAACGTCACTCATATTTGACTCAGAATAAGCCATCTTACATATTTTACAGTTTGGCATGTTTCATCAACAGCTCGTTATAAGCTGTCACTACTTTAAATTATTTTAAGTGACTGAATTGAATTGCGTCATGTAAAATGAACCATGGTATATGAGGTGTGACAATTAAGCTCACAAACCATCCTGGAAAAGGTGCTACATACCTCCTTGCTGAGCATCACTACAGTCCCCTTTGAAGGACTCCCCTTGGGAAGCTGTGCACTGACGCCAGTGTCTGTTCCACCCATCAAAGCCATTTTGGAACTCTCTTTCTGGACTGGCCGTCAGAGCTGTTGTGTTACCCTTGATGTCCTGAATGTCATCCAGATGTCTTCCTATCAATATTTTCTTTATCTTTGGGTAAAGAAACAAGTTCCCGGCCAGATCAGGTGAGTAGGGAGAGTGTTCCAATATAGTTATTTTTTTTACTGTCTAAAAACACGCTCACGGACAGTGCAGTGAGAGCTGGTACATTGTTGTGATGCAGGGGCTCCTTGGGACTATTTTTGCACACGTCTTTTTCATGCCAAGACTTTCAGTTAAGATTTTCTTAACTTTCTCTGTCAATGTTTGTTTGGTCTGCTATGCTTCCCACAGTCAGCTGATCATTTTGATGCACAATTAGCCGGTTTTTTGCAATGTTTTCGTCAGTTCTGCTTATTAATGACCATCCTGACCTCTTCACCGGTGACGCTTTCTCTTCCCTCAGAAAAACATTTAATCCATTTGTACACCGCCATTTTCTTCATGGTGTTATCCCCATGAACTTGGACTAACATGTTGCTGATTTCACTTCCACTCTTGACAAGTTTAACAAGAAATTTAATGTATGTTTGTTGCTGTAATTCAAGCTCACGGCAGCACACAGAAACATGCAACAACAGTGAACACCTCTCAGCAAGACCCCGCCACGTGTTGACATGAACATAGCTGTGAGACACTGATGGACCAAGGTTATGAAACTGTACCAAGTTGTTTGTACAGTGCTACCAATTGTCAGACCTTTTTCCAAACCATTCCCTCATTCATTGTTAGATGTAGGGTTTTTTTGGGGGGTGGGGCGTGCATTTCTTTAATAAATGATAATGGGGAAGAAAGTATTTCTGTATGATGTTTTTTGTGGTAATTTTTAGGATAGAGTAATATGGGATTTTTCATTAATAATGGCAGGTATGACAGAAGTAAAAATACTTCTTTTGTGCATTGTATGTAACTATCTAAAAATACCAGTGCTTAAATTCTCAAAATTATTACCTATTTGCTTTTCCCTTTAGTCTCTCAATCATTGATTTGACCTTAGTCTTTTTATAATCTAGATTCACTCATTAATGGTTGACAAATTCTTGAAATATTTATTTTATACACTGGATATTTTGGATGCGCTCAGTCTTTTTATTTTCTCTTATATTTTATATTTTCAAAACATCCATTTGATTGTTTTTATTTCTTGTCCACCTATGGAACATTTCATTACTTAAGAAAGTTTAGTGAAAAATGTTTCCAGCCAGTGAATTATACATAGTATTTTCTTTTTGCTTTTAAAGAGAATTCATGAATACGAAGCTATTTAATTTAATTTTATATTGTGTATCATGTTTTGTGATTCAGTTTTGATTTTCCTTCTAAGTTCGTTATGACTAGGTTGTATGGAATGGAGACAAGGAAAGCCCTTTTCCCACCTCTTGAGTTCTGTATGTAGCTGGGATCTGCGAATTAAACTGACAAAAGGCAGACTCAACAGGAGAAAAGGCTTACTGTTTTATGTGTGTCAGGGGGAGGGGGGTTCGAAGAAAAGAAGTAAAACTCCAAGTAAACACTTAGAGGCTCACAGACCATCTAAACAGAGAGTGACAAATTGTGAATTGACTTAGGGGTTTGGGCTTTAGGGTTCATGAATTACAAGAAGGTGATGGGGCAGCATATAGAGGAAAACTAATGGTAGGTCAGGGTTATAAGATGTTT
The DNA here is from genome assembly GCA_963574415.1 of Tarsius wallacei. Lineage (NCBI taxonomy): Eukaryota > Metazoa > Chordata > Mammalia > Primates > Tarsiidae > Tarsius > Tarsius wallacei. The sequence goes on from CAUYQG010052088.1 coordinate 7,925, forward strand.
GCTCATGCCGACTCATCTTGGTGACATCTGTGTGCTGAGATAAGGGTGGTTCTCTTCCTGGCCCAGGAGAAGGGGTCATTTGTGCCTTACTTTTTGGTAGAAAGGAGGAGGGCATATAACTTTTCCTGAATCTGTTGATTCATAATTACCTTCTCCTCAAAATAATCAGTATGCCAGAGAAGCGTATTTGGGGGTGGCGTGTCCTGATTAGTGCTAGAAGGGGACTCAGGAGTTTGTGGTTTTTCCTATTAATCTGGGTTAAAATACTGTGTAAGATCTTACACACTTTATATGAGAATGCATTTTCTATGCTGCATCCTATGATTAATAAAGCATTCTAGATTTTCTTTAAGGGGTTCCTTAAAAATTTAAGAGCTTAAGAATTGCTTGAATGCAATGGTTCTAGGTAAAGGTGGTGTTTTTTTTTAAAACTACCATTTATTGAGCAGTTTCTGTGTTCCAAGCACTTTCATTTCTCTCTACCAAGTTTAAGATTTCATGTAATCCTTGTAATAAATGTTTCAGTTTTGTTTTGTTTTTATTTTTTATTTTTTGAGTTGGAGTCTCACTCTGTTGTCCAGGCTGGAGTGCAGTGGCACACTCACAGCCACCACAGCCTCAACCAGGCAATCCTTCGGCCTCAGCCTTCCAAGTAGCTGGAGCCACAGGCGCATGCCACCATGACCAGTTAATCTTTTTGGTTTATTGTAGAGACAAGGTCTCACCATGTTGTCCAGGCTGGTCTCAAACCTATGGGCTCAGGCAGTCTTCTTACCTCCGCCTTCCAAAGTGTTGGGATTTCAGACGTGAGCTGCTGTGCCCGGCCGAGATGTTTCTGTTTTACAGGCAAGGAAAGAGTCAGCGAGTTAGTAGAGACTGGATGTAAACCTTGGTATTCCTGACATTGAACCCCTTGCTGGCATTGAGATAATTTGTAAATGGAAGACACTTACCAAAAAAGAGAAAGAAAAAAGTGGACTGACTTCTGCATCTCCAGTTGCCTTGCTCAGTGCCTCCTAATAGTAGAGTATGCCCGTGGAGCAAGTGACAGCGTGTCAGTATTAAGAGGCGAGAACATCAGTGTGACTTGGGAAATTAGCTACAACTATCTGAGGTCTTTTCTCCTCTAACAGGGTAGGTGGGAGCTGTTTTCCGAGGACTTGGACCCTTTCTATGTATGGCTTCATTTTAATGCAGCCACGTGTTTGCCTACTTGGCCTCGTCCTCATTTTTAAACATTCCTCTCCCCCGTGTTGTTGGGCAGCCTGTTTTAGGATTTCTCCAGTATTTAAGTTCCAAGAAATGGAATTTTGTTATTTGGCATGAATGCTATTTGAGAATTGGGCTATGATTAAAAAATAAAAAGGCCAATGTTGTGGAAATAAAATTAAAAGCAAAATCCACAAACGTAGAAGGGGAAGAAAACTTTTGTTGAATAAGTATTAAATCAGAGTACTTTGCACATCATAGGCAAAAGAGGGCAGAGACAGAAAGAAAATCTCGTTTTGTATGACTAAGTGGTTACAATCCATGACATCCATTTTCAAGATAAAATTACAGATGTTCTCATATTTTTATGACTAGAGGGAGGTTTTACAATTTGGAGTCAGTTGACGAATTAGGTCCATCCTCTCTTAGGCTGTCAGGCAACAGGGCGGTGTCTCCTTGGTGATTTCATGTCAGAGATGGCTTCTCATTCCCTTCTTAGGAAACTGCAAAGTTACAAGATTAGAGGCTTGGATTGATAAACATTGAAAGGGATTGGAGAGAAAGAAAAGGAAGCTTCTTCCCCCTTATGTTAAACATGGAGAGGTTGGCTTCTTATTTTTAATGTGTGTCTGCCCTTCTTCCAACAGTCTTGTATGTCTGTTCTTTCGTAGCCAGACCGTGGCTGCACCTAGTGACCAAGCCTAAGTCCTGGTGGGAGTTTTCAGAATGACTCCTTGGAGTTGCCTGGCACTTCCGGGACTAGGAGCTTTAAGCCCTTCTGACATTTTTTTTGTTTTCTCTGTTAGGCTGCTGGGAGTATTTTTAATAGTATTTCAGTGTCACAATGGTTATAGTGTTGTTTTCCCTCTTATTTACTGTGAGACTTTGTGGAAGCTGTGCATATGGGCTTCGTGAGAGTAGGACTGAAATCTGGACAGTGATATTTTAAGGTTAGTGTTATCAGAACCTGTGACCCACCCATGGATGAGTTGGAAGTATTCTGTTCCACGTTGGAAATATTCATCCTGGGAAGCTCTAGGTGGCTTTAGGCCTCAGACCTGAAGGGTTGGCTGTTACCAGCCTTTCAAAGGACACAGTCTCACCACTGCACTTAGATGCTAATATGGGTAAAGTTTGCTGCTTTTTGCTAAAACTTGACCAAGTGTCTGGCGTGTGCCGTGTCTATTTCAGAGTTTTCTTAAAGGGCTTAAGAAACAGTATTTTGCACCTTTTGTAAGTTAAGTCATGGTCATCAGTTACAGTTAAGAGTGACCTGTTGGTCTTACGTCAGCAGCATAAAACAAGTTGCCACTGCACTTCGTTACCTTTCTGAAGTGTGTACAGAATTGTCCAGGGAAACCACTTGGCTCACTTAGCAATGCTTTTGTGATAGTTGGGTTGCCCTGAATTTTAAAGGATTATCCACTTATTTTGTTTGTGGTGCTACTAAGAAAGAAGTGAATCTGAATCAGGAACAATTTAGTGCCATGTGTCGGGCCATACTGGTGTGTGTGGTCTGTGCATCTTACTAGGTGACAGGATAGAATCCAAAGACTAAATGAGGTCTGATGTAGCCTTAGAAAACACGAATAACTTGGGCATATTGGGAGAAAGGAAGACATGCTCATGGACAGCACAATACTGATTTACCATGGTGTTTATGTACTTTAAAAGCCAGATTTTACCTGGGGGAAAAGTAAATTAATGCCGAGAGTTCTCCTTTATATCTAATTGGATTGTACTACTAATAGGCTTTTTTCAGTTGTATTAGAACATACTATCCTAATTTTAAAGGGCAACTCTTTTAGACATGCATTGTCTTCTTGCCTCCCAAAAGATAAATACGTTATTTAATGAGCAGTCTTATTCTGATAAGTTGAATATGAAAATTTTGTCAGGTAGCAAGTTTCTTATGGTTTAAAAAAAATGAGTTGTTTCTTCTAAAATATTCTCTCTGGTTGCTTTTAGGTTGCCTAGGGTATGACTTAATACAGACTTGGACACTCTGAAAGAACTTAGAATCAGCATCTTGAGGTAAATATGTCCATGCTCAAGCAGTGTTCAGGGTGCCCCAATCCTCTTTGTTAATGTCTTAGCAGAACACTTTTGTGGATGAAATGAGAAAGCTTGACTGCCATGTGATTGTCTTTCAAAGGATGGGGAGTCCCAAGTGCAAAGAGACCACTGCGGACTTGTCCTTCCTGGCTCGTGGCAGTAGTGGCATCACAGTGAACCAGGAACATGGGCAGATCGACAAAGCCACGGTTGTTGATTCTAAATCAAATGCTTCCTGTTTGCGCTTTCATGGGTTTTGATTTGTAGTATCTTTTTGAGAGCCACCCAGGTTTAAATTTTTCCTCACCATGAACATGAATTGTGTTCCTGAATTCTTTTATTTCTCAATAAATTCTGTAAAAGTTTATAGTGTAGATTTAACTATTCTTTGAGTCTGTGCATTTAAGTTTATGTTGGGAAATTGGGATAGCTGATGGATTTTATTCATGTATTAAAGACTTATTATTACTAGATTATTGGGATTTCTCAGCCGAGCACCGCTCTGGTGGCCTTTGTTTCCTTTGTATATGTGAATTTAGGAAGTGATGCACAGTGTTTTTTAGTTTTCTGTGAATTACTGTCTTTAGAATTTATTTACGCTGCTTGATGTGTTTCTTTGTTTTGAAATGTGTCCTTGAGCTTTTCTCAGCTTTTCCTTTCTCCTAGCTCTCTGGGGATCAGGCATGCTGTTGTTGTCGCTTATTCTCTTGTTCTTTGTGCCCTGAAATAGCCCAAATGCCTTTTGTTTGCAATTTAATACAGATAATAGCCTTTTATTCTATACTTCATGTCAGTAGGGCTCTCTTACAGATGTGTTTCTGTTCAGTTTACAGGAGTCTTAAACTTGGCTATTTTTGCGTTTGTTTTTAGAGCAGAAGCTTGAGCATGCTGTGATTTTCCAATAAACTACTATCACAATGTCAAAATGCAGTTCAGACAACAGCAACACAGAGCTCTCAAACATTAAAACGGTAAATCTGATTTATGATATGTGGAAGGAGGAAAAGAGAGTTTATGCTTGTCTTTTTTGTCTTTTACTGAGTCATACAGTCATGTGTCACTAACGATGAGATATGTTCTGAGAAATGCATTGCCAGGTGATTTCGTCATGGTGCAAGCATCTGTGTCCTTACACAAGCCCAGGTGGTGTGGACTGTGGTATGGCCTGTTGCTCCCGGGCTACACACCTGTCCAGCATGTGACTGTACTGAATGCCAGAGGCAGTAGTGACCCAGTGAGCAGTATTTGTGTGTCTCAATACCAAAGCTCAGAAGAGGTCCCGTAAAAATCAGGTGTCACAGTCTTATGGGACCGCCCTGAGGAGTCACATGGAGTTATTCCTTTGACTCTGCCCAGGCAGTTCATGGTAGTCAGTTCATCTTTAAAACTAGAACTTAGCTAGCAGGGATTCACAGCTTTTCATTAAGGCCAAGTTAAAAAAAATCTGTTCAAACATGCCGAAGAAAGTAAAAATTGGCAACATGACAGGTTTTCCTGGTTCCATATTATTAGATTACTCGTTGACTTTTTAAGTCTTGAATTTCCTTTCTTGAAATAGCAAGTACATTTGTGGGGCCAGTCACTGTCTACTAAATGAACGAGCATTGATTTAAATGTTTCAACCTTATGGAAAGTGGAATTAGAGGTTAAAATGCTGTCCTTGGCGTCCTGTGGATTCTCTCTCCTACTCTCACTTGTCAGGGCTGGTCAGAGCGGGCAGATGTGCACTTCCAAACCAAGTAGCACAGTGTCTGCCCGTGATCCTGTTCTGTCCATTGCTGTGTGACATGTCTCTGACTCAGTTGGCCCAATGTTTCTTTAAATATATAAATGGAATGCTGTAGCAGGACATCGAAGAGAGGAGAGAACAAGGCCCTGGTGAAGCCTCGTGTCCTATGAGGGAGCCGGGGGGGTGTGTGTGTGTGTGTGTGTGTGCGTGTGTGCTGATATCACTCAGGTAGCTGTTGTTCTCATTCTACAAACCCGTGCTGTTGTTTCCCGGGCCCTGGACGTAGTTCTGTACTGTGAGTAATACAAGTAAGTGTGAGACACACAGCCCCTGTGCCCAGGGAAATGCTAGTCTAATTGGTTATATCTAAGTGAGACCAGAGATTTTAGAGAAATGACCTCAGTAAGACTTGCAGAAGGACACTTTATGGATGAAGACTGTACCCCAAGCCTTTGTAGTAACTGCTCAAGTGGGCTGAGCGTGTGGGATTAAAATGTAGGCTTAAAGACTTTTACGTGGTTGATTAGGGAGGATGCGTGGTTTGCTTTGGCGTGCAGCCGACATGGCTTTTCCATTGCGGGAATTGCTGGTGAGTGGCAGCAGACAGCAGCAGAGGAGCGTTCCAAGCAGGGGCGAAATCTGACCTCTGACGGGGACAGAGGTAGCAGAGGTCAGGCAGTTGTGAGCAGGGGCAGTAATATTCGGAGTAGCACTTGGCACCAGCTATCGCAAGGGGTGTGCTCTGACTGCTTTTCTATTTTAATATCAAATTTCTTTCTTTGCGAATTCCCTTCTAATAGTTTGTATTATATTCTTACAGTTTTTGGGGGGTGAAATCTGATTGAATCCTTATCTTTTGACAGTTACACATTTCATTTCTGTTTTCCTTTGTTGTTTGACAATTATTTTTACAACGTATCTCTTTTCCCTTTATTTCGAGTCTGAATGCCGACACATGTACATCTCTTATTTCATTGTTGTTTGATGTTTTCTTCACTTTTATTCTTAAATTCTTAGAAATCAGCCACCCATTATGTTTTCAAGACTCTGTGTAAGTTGTAGAGTAGGATGGGAAGATTATGAGAGATGCCTTGTTTTCTAAGAAAAACATTATCTCTGTGTTTTGAGGTACCAGGAACAGAAAGCCTGGACTGCTGAATCTGCTCCTTCTCCCTTCCCAAGCTGTTTACCTGCTGCTTGTAGGAATGGGCTTGCCATGCTTGGGTGGTGTGTCTCGAGGTGTGACTGGGCATGGGGAGCAGGAGAGGGCTGGGCCAGTCTGCTTGTGGTCTGGCCCAGCTTCCCTGGCCTGCCCGTTTTCTTTCATTTCTTCCTGTCTTTACAGGGGAAAACTGTCCAGATTTCCCCCAGTTCAGTGGTTTCGGAAATAAGCATCTTTGTGGTTATCAGAAGGATTTACTGGTAGCAAAACGTGGGGGGAAAGTACTCATAAGGACACACAAGGAGAATGTGCGTCTCGGGAGCCTCCAGGCAGAACTCATCCCTGGCTTCTTGGAGTGCGAGTCATGACAGGCGCTCGCCTTTCCTCTCCTGCATTGTGTCCCCCTGTGTCCGGAGTTCTGGTCTGATGGCTTCTTTGACTTTCCCATTCCTTTTCCTTTCCTGTCGTTCCCTTTCCTGCTTCCCTCCCTTTCTCTTTCCTTTTTTCTTTTTTTCGTTCGTTTCCTCCTCTCTCCCCTCTTCCCTTTTGTTCTTTCTTTTTCTGTTCATTTTTGTTCTTTTCTCCCTAGATCTTCTCCAGGAAGTGATCACAGAGACTTCGAGTGCCATTTTAGTTTGCTTCATTCATGAGTCCTGGAATATTTGACTCAGGCTGACTTGAACAGTAAAGGATTTGCTCGCTCTTGGGGTTGCGAAGTCCACTGTTAGGCTGGCCTTTGAGGTTGGTTGAGCCAGTATTTACTGATGTCCTCGAGGACCCAGTTTGTTTTTGCCGTCCGCAGTGCTAGTTTCATCCTAAGGCTGGGTCTTTTCATGGGTATGGGTAATTTCGGCAGCAAATGGGGTTGATGATTTTCTGAATCATGTTCAGAGAGAAAGAGAGAATGTCTCCTCTCAAGCATCAGGTGAAAGTCCTCCTCTCGGCTGCTGGATGAGCTTGAACCAGTTCCTCTGGCCAAGGGAGAGTCACTTTCCCATCAGCTTAAATCTGGCGACTGGCAGATAGCAGAACATCAGCATCGGAGTCCTCGACAGTTTAAGTGAGCTGCTGTTTGACTGGTCCAGGCAGAGCGGGGCCTGGCTGTTGCCTGTGGAAGACATGGAGAGTGCACTTCTGAGACCCACGGAGTGAGCTGTCGTTGTGCCTTTGAATACAGAAAAGGATGAGGTGCTTATTTATATTTGAGCAGAAAATGAAGACGAAGGCTTATGTTGCAAAAATAAGACTGGGACAAAGGTTGTGTGCCTTACCTGTTTGCCCCATCTGCTTTATCAGCACGCACTTTCTTTCTGTGTGTCTCCAAGTGGACATTCTTTTTCTGAACCATCTGAGAATACTTTGCAGGCATCCTGGTCCTTTACTCCTAAATACTTCTGTGTATGTTTCCTGACAATAGAAGTATTCTCTTACGTAGCCATAGTGCAGTTATTAACTTCAGGAAGTTTTAACATTGCTGTTGCCTAGTTTTTAAAATGAACCCGATAATGCCTTATGAGTGAGCTCAGTATCTATAAGAGATAGCTGAACTTGCACGTTCATTGCAGCATTATTCACAATAGCCAAAATGTTGAAACAATCTGTCATCAACAGATGAATGGATAAAGAAACTATCTCTCTCACACACACAGGAATATTATTCAGCTCTAAGTAAGAAGGAGATTCTGCTGTTTGCTTTAACAGATGAACATGGAGGGCATTGTGCTAAGAGGAATAAGCCAGGCACAGGAAGACAGATTCTGCATGGTCTCGCTTCTATGTGTAATCTGAAAAATTAGAACTCTTACAAGCAGACAGTAGAATGGTAGTTTCCAGGGGTAGAAGGGTGGGAGAAATGGGGAGAAACGGTCAAAGCGTATGGAGTTTCACTTATGCAGGATAAACAGGTTCTGGAGGTTCCATGCCCAAAGTGTCTGCGGTTAATATCACGGCATTGTTTACTTGCTTTAGCTGAGTGGAGGTCTTAAGTGTTCTCACCGTGCCAGAAAATGGTAACTGTGTGAAGAGATGGATGTGTTAATCGGCTTGACTATGGGAATCAGTTCACTACGTCTATGTAGATGAAAAACATCACACTGTACACTTTCATTTTAGTCCGTTTCATCTTTTGAAATGTACTTATGGCATTGTTCTCAAGTGCAAGATCCAGTCTGAGATCAGGTATTGCATTGAGTTGTCATGTCTCTTTATAGTCTTTTAAAATTCAGAGCATTTTTATAGTTTGTCTTTGTTATCACATTGACATTTTTGAAGAATACGTTCTTCCTGCTTTAATAAAATAGAACACTCCTCCTTTATTTCTTAGACTTTTCCTGAGCTGTTAAATGTTGTTATTACTCATGTTGTCTGTGTGAGGAGAAATAGTGATGGTTATGGGGGAAGGGGTGCCCGTGGTTCCTGGATGTCCCTCATTCTGGAAGCGGGGAGATGCAGTGGGTGTTTCCATCCCACCCCTCTTTCTCCTTGGCTGTGTGTTGCCTTCTGCCGCCAGGGTTTAGGCTGGTTTCCTGATGCCTTCCACTATGTCTTTGTAAGTCTTGGATTAGCATTTGGGTTGGATGACTAGTCCTAGTGAGCTTCTGCAGACCTGAAGTAGAGCGCCAGAGGGGTCAGGAGCACCACGCCAGGTGGGAAGGTCAGAGGAAGAGCCTGCACTCTCAGCCTTGGGCCCTCAGAGGGGCCTGTGGATCCCAGGAAATGAGATAAGATTGATTTCCACACTGGATTCTTGGCAGTCATGTTGACAACAAAGTGGAGCCGATAAGCCTGCAAGCTCTTAGGCCTGAGGAGTTTGGGAAGGCAATACTAGGTGTGGGGTGAAGGGAATGGCAGCGGGCTTTTGGTTCAGCAGAGAATGAGCCGACTTCCCAAGAAGACATAGTCCTTTCTGGGTCCAGGGAGGCTCCCTGATGTGCTCTATGACACCTGGCCTGCTGTGTGCCTTGGAGGAGGGCCATGGACACGGTGCTGACCGGTCCACAGACGCGCTGCCTTGCCAGGGGCCTCAGCCCCGGTGGTATGCCCTGCCCCGCCCCCTGGCAAGAGCACTTGGTGGTAGTGGGTGTTGAATTCCTGTCAACCGAATTAACTTCTGAAGTTAGAATTCAGAAGTTAGTCTCTGCCTAAGAGAGACTGCAGTGGTGCTGGTGGCTTCTTGTTGAACTCGGTGCAGCAACTGGGTCGTGTGTTGTGCCATGGTGGCAAAGTTAGCATGTCAGGGGTTCAGAGTGTGGTTGGTAAGTAGCAGAGAGCTGGACTCTCTGCGCACTGTACAGAGTAATGGCAGCGAGCGCCCTCATGCGTGCAAGGAAAAATGTTCCCTTCAGGGCAGGTCAGTCTTGCTGACACAGAGGATTCAAAACCAACCCTCTGTTCACGGGCTAGGAATTCTAAAGACTCCCTGTTTGTCCTTTTACATGATCAGATTTACCTGTCGGAAAAACTGAAGTACAGAAGAGTGCATTCATTTCCCAGAATGGTGAACTTTTGTTTTAATTTATCTAGGGCATGAATAATTTTAAGATGCATATTTAAATAACTGGTCAGCTGTGATTGGGGATAGGTTGTCAATGGAAAAGCAGAACTTCCATGTTCACGGTCTTTTGGTAAAATGAGACAATTCTGACAGGTGTTTCATTCTTTCCATAGTGTGGGCACAGTGCCAAGTGCCTTCCATACATTGTACTGTCATTTTGTCAGTAATAATATAGAAGGTACAGAGAATGTTTGAAGTATATTTACGTATATATATACATACATATATACACACACACACACACATATATATACATGTCTTATATATGTGCATATATACTTAACAAGACGTCATATTGTACATAATTTCTTTTAAAGATGTGTGAGGGACTGTTCTATGTGAGTAAATATAGATGAGTATTATAATCTTAATAGATTCAAAGTATTCCATTATATAGTCATACCATAATTTATTTAGCTAATTTTTAACTCATAGATTTTAAAATTATTTCTTGTTTTTAAGCAGTAATGCAGCAACAAAGATTCATGTTCTTATGTCTTTGTGCAGTTGTCTGATTCTTTCTTTTAGACAGGTTTCTTGGTATAGAATTGCTGGGTCAGGTGTAGAATGCTCAACTTTTAATATGATCCTCTTAGATCAAGAAAAAGCTAAGACAATTATAGGAAGAGTTTGAAAAGGCTCATAGGAATGATATTCTGATGTTCCTCTTGTTTCTGTGCTGCCTTTTGGTTTTAACCCTGCATGTTTGTGTAATGTGTTCTTTTTCCCTTTTGTAGTAAGCTGTGCTAGAACAAAATGCAATGAAAGAAACACTGGATGAATGAAAAGCCCTGCTTTGCAACCCCTCAGCATGGCAGGCCTGCAGCTCATGACCCCTGCTTCCTCACCAATGGGTCCTTTCTTTGGACTGCCATGGCAACAAGAAGCAATTCATGATAACATTTACACGCCAAGAAAATATCAGGTACTAATGCGAACACTAATACCGGAGCATTCTTCGCTAGATGGAGTAAGTTAGCATAGAGTTGACACAACTTGTGTGAAACTCATTTACCCTTTCAAGCCTCCCTCTTCTGATTAATCTCCGCATCCAAAACACTTTTATTCTCAATAGTTCTTTTCTTTTCTAACATCTGCTGGGGAATTGGATTTGATGGCGGTGTTTGTGAAGTTCTAGTTCTTCCCTCTGACAACCAGGCTGTTCGTGAATATTCCCTCGGGTATGTCTGTCCTGAGGAGCTGGCAGGAATCTAGTTAGCTTGAAGGTACTCAGCCATGAACTGGCAGAGCCACGAGTACTCCAAGTTCAGTCATTTATGTTACTCTGGGGAAGTATTCTCTGGATACAGCGATGACTGTTAAAGAAGGGATGGATGCCATTTCGGCATGTATGTACACCGCACAGCTATGCATAGCAGGCAGCCTTCTGCTTGTTACTGCATAAAGATGTAGGGAATAGGGGGTTTTGGGGTAAACTTATTGGAGGGAGATTTCAGAAAACAGTGATATTTCTTGATTTAAAACAAGATCCAGTTTTCTCTATTTTGTCCTTGGGTAAGAAGCATGCCAACTTTTCCACCATATTCCTAGGTCGAACTGCTTGAAGCAGCTCTGGATCATAACACCATCGTCTGCTTAAACACTGGCTCAGGGAAGACATTCATTGCAGTACTACTCACTAAAGAGCTGTCCTATCAGATCAGGGGAGACTTCAGCAGAAATGGAAAAAGGACGGTGTTCTTGGTCAACTCTGGTAATAAAACATTATTTTATCCAATTGTGTAGAGGAAATGGGATGAGATTGCATGTTTAAGCAGATTTTCTCTGTGGGTATTGTATTGGGTTAAATTTTTGAAGGTAAAGAGCATTAAGGCTGGGCATGGTGGCTCATGCCTGTAATCCCAGCGCTTTGGGAGGCTGAGGTGGGAGGATTGCTTGAGCCCAGGAGTTTGAGACCAACCTGGGTAACATAGCAAGACCTTGTCTCTACAAAAATATGAACAAAAAATTAGATGGCTGTGGTGGTGTGTGCCTGTAGTCCCAGCTACTCGGGAAGCTGAGGTGGGAGGATCGCTTGAATCCAGCAGTTTGAGGCTGTGGTGAGCCATGCACTCCAGCTTGGATGACAGAGTGCGACCCCAATTCAAAAAAGAAAAATAAAAGAGCATTTAAAAGCGAATGTTTTTGCAGAAGCTTGACTGGCAGAACTATTATTCTGTCTTACTTGCTAATGTCATAGCGTCTCTCTTAAATGTCCTGATTCTCCCTGACCATTGAATGGATTACTTTTGGAGCATAATCTAATCCAAGTTGTTACAGTTCTTTTTGTTCTTGATATTTTAGCTTCACCAAGTATGCTAATTGTGGTTAGGTAACTTTTTTGATTTCTGATTTTTACTGCACTAGTTGTAGAAAGAAAGTTATATGCCTCTAAAAGTTACATATTCAGTAAGAGCTTAAAATACTGATTTTTATGTATTTGGGATTATGTATCAAAATAAAAAACATGAAACATGAGCCTGAGCCGATAGCTCCCGATAGGTCCACGCTACTCCGCTCCCTCTCTGAAGACTGTCTCAGCATTATCATGTGCTTTAGCTATGACTGACCGTCTTATTTCTTGCTAATTTTACTGAAGTAAGCAGGAGGGTGGATTTGGAATGGCTGCCATTTGAGCCTAGAAGATGTAGTCTTAGGTTAGAGAAAATCAACCATGGAGAAGAAAGGTGGTGTGAGGTTCTCTGAAGTGAGTGGCAAAAAGTGAGGTGACGAGTCTAGTAAGTACATTTTAGATGGTAACCTTGGAACTGTGATTTTTAATTGGCTATTAAAAAATGGTGGTTAGGTCTAGTATCTAGTGGTAAGGATTTTCGCACCTGTCAGTCATTAGTAGTCTAGGGAGCCAGGTAGGTACACTTTCTCATATTTACATGGAGTGTTGTGTTTGTGATCAGCAAACCAGGTTGCTCAACAAGTGTCAGCTGTCAGAACTCACTCAGATCTCAAGGTCGGGGAATACTCAGACCTGGAAGTAAATGCGTCTTGGACAAAAGAGAGATGGACCCAAGAGTTTACTAAGCACCAGGTAAGACTTGTGGAGAAATTTCCCTGGTAAGTCCCTACAAGTCCCTGGCTTGGCTTGTAAGATGACCTGTAGCCTTGGTTGTCTGAGTTAGGTTTGAAGACTCTACTTTTCCGTACTTTTTCAGCTTAGAAGCTAGTCCTGTGCATGCTCTCCGACTACAAGTCTCATCTTAGAACCAAATAAATGACCAATTTTTGTTGCTCTTACTTTATAGAAAAGAAATCACTTTCAGTGTGATTTACCTGCTTGAAAAACACAGATTTCTATGACCTGTTTCCAACTTGCAGATAATCTGCTTTCAGAAAGTTTATTCTTGAGTTAAGTGTCTTGAGACTGGGGACATTTCTTGGTTGAGCTCTTAAGGCTTTGGGAGGGACTTCTCTGACATGTCTCTGTGTGGCCAGCACATGTAGGTTTTTCTGTGTGTTGGTGTTGGGGCGTACACAGCGGTGGGGAGGTGCTTTCCAGGTCACCTGAAACAGCCCACAGTCTACCCTGGAACTCACTCTTTGGCTCAGGCCCTCAGCTACAAAGCGCTGAAGTAGCCACACAATGGTGGGCGACGAAAGGAACATTTGGCCTCTGTCTTCTTCCAGAAAGCCCTGTCAGTTCAACAGAAGAACAACCTTTTTTAAAATAGTTGGAGTTGTTTTGTGATTTGCCTGGATTGACAGCTCTCACCCATCAGAATGTGGCTGGAGTAGGAACCCAGAAATTTTAAGGAGACTTTGGTTCCATTGCAAGAGTTCTTCCTCCCGGTCTTTTCCCATGTTTTCCTGATTTTCCTCTTGGTTCCAATGGATGAAATTAGAATTTAGAACTTTTGTCTTAGTTTTGGTTAGTGAACTTCTTGATCCTCATCTGTGATATAATGGTTCTGTGATCTGAGTTTATGTAAGCGTGTCCAGGCAGGTGAATATTATGTCTGTATGCTGATGTCAGCTTTATTTTAGGTTCTCATCATGACTTGCTATGTCGCCTTGAATGTTTTGAAAAATGGTTACTTGTCACTGTCAGACATTAACCTTTTGGTGTTTGATGAGTGTCATCTGGCAATCCTAGACCACCCCTATCGAGAAATTATGAAGGTAAGTTTTTGGACTTTGTCAGTCTTAATAATTCTTGGTCAAATTACTGAGTATATGCAGATTTTTATAGATTGCCAAAGCAATCATATTGGTTACCAACATTGGGAACTTGGTTTCAGTATATGAATGAATGAATATTAATGTTTACTTAAATCTACAATAAACTTTTTTTTTTAAGTTGGAGTCTCACTCTGTCGCCCAGGCTGGATGGAGTGCAGTGGTGTGCTCACGATCACCCCAGCGTCGACTTGCTAGGCCTCGGCGAGCCTTCCGCCTCAGCCTTCCAAGTAGCTGGAACTACAGGCGTGCGCTACCACTCCCGGCTGGTTTTTTATTTATTGTAGAGACGAGGTCTCGCCAAGTTGCCTGGGCTGGTCTCGAACTCACAGCCTTAGGCAATCCACTCGCCCCAGCCTCCCAAAGTGCAGGGTTTACAGGCTGAGCCACTGAGCCTGGCCTACAATAAACTTTTAGATATTATAATAAAATAAATTGCATGCAGTAATCTTCATAGCATCTCTAATTGTGTCTTTTTGAAAAACAACTCTTTTAGGCAAACTGCCGTAATATCATGAACGATAATGTGTTGTCCTTGGTATGTTGATATTTTCACTGCATTAATTGTTTTTTGGTAAAACTGTTTATGATTTTGGCAAGTTTTAACAGTGTTGTCTGTCTTACTATGGCCTTGCAATATCGGGTCTTTACTGTTGGTGTCTCCTGTTAGCTCTGCGAAAACTGTTCATCGTGCCCTCGCATTTTGGGACTAACTGCTTCCATTTTAAATGGAAAATGTGATCCAGAGGAGTTGGAAGAAAAGATTCAGAAACTGGAGAGAATGTTCCAGAGTAACGCCGAAACTGCTACTGACCTGGTAGTCTTGGACAGGTACGTACCGTGGGCTGTCTTAGCTTCAAGAAGGTGGGTCGGAGCCAGGTTCAACCCTCGTGTCATCTGCAGTGCCTCGCAGATGGTCCCTATTTAGGTGAACACACGGCTGTTAAAAGGACTGAACAGGTGGAAGAGCTCTTTAGAAGGTTAAGACTAAGCGTGTGTGCCCTGAGAACAGCAGAAGAGGCTCTACTGCTTACGAGATCATGTGGGCAAGTGTCAGCCCTTCCATCTGCTGGTGCTGCCAGAGGCTGGGACGGCACTTGGGTGTTCTTCCTGTCAGTGTGCTTGCTTTGTCGTTCAGACCTAAGTGCCTCACGTGGTGCTTTGAAAGAACGTTAATTCATTTAAACGGTTCATCAGTATTTTTGGAAATATTTAGAGATATCCCATTCTGAAAACGGATTGTGGATTTCTGAGAAAGAGGCTGTTCATAATTTTTACGTGGGATTCTTCGAGGGGATTACTATTTTGAAATTAATTGAAATACACACATGCACACACACAGCCTTATTGGCTTAAGTTGGTGGAAGGGGGCCTTTGTAAACACAAAGAGTAGGAAAACAGGTTTCTAACTAAATGTAGCTAACTCAGTTCATGTCAAAATTGTCTTTACTAGTCTTAAGGTTAATGGCTACCAAGTGGTGGTTCTTAGGACAGTTCTTTTCTTTTCTTTCTTTTTTTTTGAGTTGGAGTTTTACTCTGTTGCCCAGGCTGACGTGCGGTGGCATGGTCATGGCTACGGCAGCCTCTGTCTGCTGGGCTCGGGTGATCCTTCCATTTCAGCCTCCCAAGTAGCTGGGACTACAGGTGCACACTACCACGCCTGGCTAATTTTTTGATTTTTTACAGAGACGAGGTCTTGCCATGTTGCCCAGGCTGGTCTCAAACTTCTGGGCTTAGGCAGTCCTCTCACTTGGGCCCCCCAAATTGCTAAGATTGCAGGCACTAGCAACCGCACCCATCCTGGACAATTCTAATAAATGGAGAAGATTGATTTCTCAGGGGATGTAGTTGAGTCACATGTGAGTTTGAATACTAGCTCCACTCATTGTAAGCTGTGTGACCTTAGATGTGTCACCTCCCGGAACCTGTAACATGGCATTGACAGTGGTTTCACGGGATTCTTTGATGATCAGTTATACTGCCGCATGGAAAATACCTTGCAGTGTGCCTGGCATTTACCAAGAGTTTGGGGGAAAATGTGTTTTATTTGTAGAGTGAGAAGAAAAGGTACCATTTTAGATTCACCAAACTTGGGCATCCAAGTGCCATATGAAATATAGGTCTTGTGCTGTTTAGGACATGTTGCTTCTGACTTCCTTGAGCCAGTGCTCCGGCATGGAGAGGCTGTGCTTTTGCTTCCGTATTACTTGAGTTACACGGGTTGGCTTGTGTTACTTGGGAGTTTTGGGAGAGGTCACGGTGTTGGAGCATCTAGGTAAGCCTGATAAGTAGTCTGTTAGATAAGCATTACCTAATTCTCCAAATGTGACTCTTTGGTTAAGTGTACATTCTGATTTGGGCTAAAAAAATAAAAATGATAGTATTTAAGTATGGCTTTCCTATATTTCTTTTCCTTAATTAAAATCATCATATGTACTTGTAGGATTTTCTGCGCCATTCTGGTTGTCGGGTTTTGCGAAAGGCATGGAAGATCCAAGGAATGAGGGCAGAAGTGAATGAAAGCAGGGGGAGTTTTCCTTACGAGGACATCAAAAATAAAAGTGATATTTGCAAGTGCCAGGAATTTCTGATAGTGCAGACATTTAATGATAAAACTCCTCCCCAAATCTTTCCTCCTTGTTTCTACTTCTGAGAAGTAATCGTAGAGTTTCACGAGCATTTTGAATATCTACACTCCTTGTTCTGGCTGGTGCTTGAGGAGACGAAGCTGGAAGGCTAAGCCTAACGAACAAAACACAAACACCTGGGATAACGGTGAAATCTGTTGTCAAAATTCCTTGAATGTCAGCTCCACATGGCCATTCCTGAGACCTGACAGGCACGCATAGTACAGATTGAGAATCCCTAACCGGAAGACGCACGGTTAAAAATGCTCCAGTATCCAAGACCTGAGTATTGACACGGTGCCACAAGAATTCCTGTGATGTGTTGGCATCAGAACCCAGTCAGACTTGCTTCGTGCACAGAGTGGTTAAAAATGTAGCGTACACTTAGCTTCAGGCTATGTGTACACGGTGTATACAAAACAGAAATGAACTGCGTGTTTAGACCTGGGTCCGTCCCCCACACATCTCGTTATGTGCACGTGAATGCGCCAACATTCAAAAAGCCATCGAAATGGAGGTCGCTCTGGTCCCAAGCATGTTGGGCTTGGGTGCTCCCCTCGCGCTGTAGAAGTTCCTCTTCAGGAAGGCATGTTGAGCCCACCGTTCATGCCCGCTAGGGGTGCATAGTGAAGCTAGAAGTTTCTTTTGGGTTTAGACACGTAAGTGGATCATAATGCAGTAGTGAATTTTTAAAACATGAAATGCAAGGTATTCGGGAGGCCTCAGAGGAAGGCATCCTGGGTTTTGTTCACTCAGAGTTGCTGGGTGTCTTGGAGCGCATGTCCTTCGGGCCCTCCTTGTGGGAGGCCTGAGTGAGAAGGCGTGGGAGCGCCCAGCCTCACATTGCGGAATGGAGGGAATGCTCAGGCCTAGCCTCTGCCCTTTCCTTTGGAAAGCATGTTTTCCAGAAGACTCTACTGGTTGGTAAAAAGTCTCATATTTGCTGTGGAGAAATTCAGTACTGTCAAATAGAAATGGTTAAACACCTGAAATCTCAGTCCACTGGTGACATTTTGTATCTATTAGTAGAGGCAAATCTTAGTATTTCTTCCTCTTTTCCTTGCTGTTTGAAAAATATTTTTTGAATTAAAAGTTTTATTTTCATCACCACACTATGGACACCTTTTGTTTCTGCTCTAAAGGTATACTTCTCAGCCGTGTGAGATCGTGGTGGACTGTGGGCCGTTTACCGACCGAAGTGGTCTTTATGAGAGACTGCTGATGGAGCTGGAAGACGCTCTCAGCTTCATCAACGACTGTAACGTTTCTGTACATTCAAGAGAAAGAGACTCGACTTTAATTTCCAAACAGGTAGGCGCAAAGTTAGCGAGTATATTTAAAGAGCTTCTGTTTTCAATATTGAGTTGCAAACATGCTTCGAAGGAGGCTGTTTCCTCTACATTTTAGTTTAAGGTCTTTTTACCTCCTTGGACATTTTCATCGAGTGTGTCATGTTAGGTAGAGCTTACTGTTACCTGGCAGATGTTTATGTTATTAGGTATAGCCCTCCCTGACTTAAGGAGATGGGTTAGGATTCATGTCATGGTTATTTAAGTGTTAGGAGTGCGTCCAGTTTTTTGCGTTTCGTTTTTGATTAGGTGAGTGAGTTCATTCTTTTTTTTTTTTGAGTTGGAGTCTCACTGTCGCCCAGACTGGAGTGCAGTGGCCGCTCCCGGCCACCGCAGCCTCAACCTGCTGGGCTCCGGTGATCCTTCCGCCTCTGCCTTCCAAGTAGCTGGAACTACAGGCACACGCTACCACGCCTGGCTAATTTTTGATTTTTGATTGTAGAGATGAGGTCTCGCCAAGTTGCCCAGGCAGGTCTCAAACCCGCAGGCTCAGGCAATCTACTCACCTCAGCCTCCCAAAGGCGCGGGATTACAGGCTGAGCCACCGAGCCCAGCTGTGAGTTCCTGCTTGAACCCTTGGACTAAACTAATGCTCCTGCTGTCTTCTAGTGGTGTGACTGGGTCGAGCCTGTTGTCCCTGGGTGGCACAGCTTGGAGAAGAGACCCGTCAGGACAGTGGTCCCCGAAGGGCGGGCCTCACACCAGCGGCAGCAGCATCTGGGTGGGGCCTCAGAACTGGGTTCTGAGGTTTGCAAAATCCTAAGTTGGGTTTTTTTTTGGTTTTTTTTTTCAGTCAGGGTCTCATTCTGTCACCCAGGCTGGAGTGCAGTAGCATGCTCATGGCTCACGGCAGCCGCCACTTCCTGGGCTCAGGCGATCCTTCCGCCTCAGCCTCCTAAGTAGCTGGAACTACAGGTGTACACTACCACGCCCAGCTAATCTTGTAATTAGTTATTTAAATAATTGTTGCTGTGTTTCCCAGGCTGGCCTCGATCTCCTGTACTCAAGCAATCTAATCCTGCCTCACCTCCCAAAGTACTGGGATTATGGGTGCAAACCACTGCACCCAGCCCTAAATTGAATTTTGACAAGCCCTCCGGTGATCCCATGCAGTAAACTCGAGACCCCTGCCCTCAGGCTTCGCAGCCGTTTGTGGATGTTCATGCTGTTGTGTGTAGAACTGAATTTCTCTGCTATTGATTTTTTTCTGGAGCAGCAGTGCCCAAACTTCTCAGCCTTTCCATTTGTTTATTTTTATTTATTTTCCTTTTGTTTCAGCATTCAGGGAAAACTTTCTCTGAACTCTTGATAAGTCCACATTCAACCCAGTCTGTTCTCTGCTTGCCTATTGAATTGCCAAGTCCTCCGTTGTAACCTGTACGCTCGACTCTGAGCTAGAGTTATAAGACATGGCACTCTGGGGGCGTCCAAGATCAGAGTCTGGATTTAGCTGCGATTTTAAAGTTGAGGAGCCCTGACCTTGTGGCGGTATTTTCACTGAAATGATAGCAGAGGCTTTTGGAGGGTGCCAACCCAGCTTGTGGGCACTGCCCCAGGAGTGACAGCTGTCCTGTCCCTTCTTCCTCCACTTCCTGTCGCAACCAGTAAAGTCAGTTCCTACCATTAAAAATAAGAAAAAGAGAGAGAGAGGAAGGAGAACGGAGGGCAGCTGTGTACTGGCTTTAGAACTGTCCAACCACGACATCCGGGATGCTGGCTGGAGACTGGCCAGAATTCACCCACAGTTCCTAGTCCTACTCTTTCAATACTCAGTGCAATGGAAAAGGTATGAAACCAGGGGATATTGTGCCTAGACAAAGGTCAAGGAAAATTGTGTTGCTCTTCCTAGGTACCTAAGGTAACACGTTGCCCTGCTGCATAAATTTTTGTGTCATTTGGCAGGAAGTAAATTACTGAGTTTTAGTTCTAACTAATCTCACATCTAAAATTAAATTTTATTAACTGCATACAATGCTGTCTTTTAATTTCTATTTGTTTGTTTTTGCTGGAAAAAGGAGATGATTGTAGGCATATGTATATGAAATAATGGCACTTGAAAAGACCATGTCCCCTCCCCCTGCCTTTGGGAATTCACCTCAGTGTTTGTTCTTTGATGGGGTGAATGTGTTTTGAAGACAACTTAAACTCCAGTTAAACTCTATATAAAAACACTGCATGATTATCGATTAGCATTTGGATTTTCCCTCTTTTTTTTCAGATACTATCAGACTGTCGTGCAGTATTGGTAGTTCTGGGACCCTGGTGTGCAGATAAAGTAGCTGGAATGATGGTAAGAGAACTGCAGAAATATATCAAGCATGAGCAAGAGGAGCTGCACAGGAAGTTTTTATTGTTTACAGACACTTTCTTAAGGAAAATACATGCACTATGTGAAGAGCACTTCTCACCTGCCTCACTTGACCTGAAATTTGTAACTCCTAAAGTAATAAAACTGCTTGAAATCCTCCGTAAATATAAACCATACGAGCGACAGCAGTTTGAAAGCGTTGAGTGGTATAATAATAGGAATCAGGATAATTATGTGTCTTGGAGTGACTCTGAGGATGATGATGAGGATGAAGAAATTGAAGAAAAAGAGAAGCCAGAGACAAATTTTCCTTCTCCATTTACCAATATTCTATGTGGAATTATTTTCGTGGAAAGAAGGTACACAGCGGTTGTCTTAAACAGGTAAATCTCTAAGATGGACATCTTTTTCAAATTAGAACAAGGCAGCTTTTTGTTTTGTGAAGTCATACACTGCCACAGCTTTAAGAGCGAGCATCAGGGTTATAGAGTGTCCTGGACTTGGTACCATAGCTGTTGATAGGTGACACTGTACTGGGATTCTCAGAGAGGATGTTTATAAATATAGTGGCTTTCCCAAGAGGCTAGTTTAGACATGACAGAGTTTTTTTTTTAAGGATGTTAATTCATTTAAAATAGAGGGCAAGTACAGTATATAAAAAATAATTTACATGTAAGTAAACATTCCGTGTTTTATATTCGATTGTTAGATTTAATTTTGATACGTATTAACCTGAACTGTGTGCTAGGCATTGTGTTAAACATTTCACATCAAGCTTTCTCCTTCAGGTAGTCTTAGGATAATTTTTTTTTTTTTTTTTTAAGAGATGAGGTCTCACTGTTGTCTAGGCCCATCTCAAACTCCTGGACTCCAGCAATCCTCCCTCCTCAGCCTCCCAAAGTGCTGGGAGTACAGACATGAGCCACTGCACCTAGTTCATAGGATAAATTTTATCTGGTTATTGTTGCTAATTTTTTATGCTAATTTTTTTCCTTAAAAATATTGATTTAAGTTTTCAAGGCTGCGGTGGAAAAAGTTTAAAATAACTGGATTTACTATTTGGATTAGTTCATAGACTAAGATGTACTAAGATTTTCTGAATCAGAAGAGAATAAAAATGTTTGGGAAGGTTCTGAGAATATTAGCAAAGGTGACAATGAATCCAAATTTTGGATTGTATATTCTAACCCTTTCTCCCTTCTTCAATAAAAGTGTATTTTTCCTGAATATAGCCAAGGAGCTATACTTCAAATTGTGTCAGATGGTCCCTTAATATACGGTCCTTTTGGTTTGTGGATAGATGCTCTATTATTTCCTGCCAAAAAATTCGTCCTTATTTTGTACTTAAGACAATCTGCTTTTCTGTGAGATTCATTAATTGGCCAAAGTTGATCTCTAAGAGCCTTTTCTGCAAGTAGTGATCTCCTAGGAAAAATTAAGTTTTGTTCCTGAAGTAATTTGGGATTTTTTTTCTTAACTGCTTCTGAATGTTTGGCGCTTTAAACTTTTTTGAGTAATGAGTAATTGGACTCGAGAGTAATCACCTGGCAGTTTTTAGCCTGGCATTTTCATGGTCATTGAGCCTGATCCTTCTGATGAATAGGAAATAAAGTAACTTTAGGTACCGAGTTACATTTAAACCAGAAGTTTAAGGCTGGGAAGGGACCTCACTGACTATCTAATCCAACCCACTTATTTTTATAAAAAAGAGAAAGTGTCTCCGGAGGAAAAGTGATTTAAGTTAAATTGCTAGTCAATAGCAGACACAGTTCCAGAATCCTAGTATCCTAGCTCCCAGTTTCCAGTTCTTCCCACAATCATAATGGCCCTGAGCCTCACAGAACATGGAGCACCAGTGCCTTACAGTGGGAAGCCTGCCGAGAGATAGGCCTGGGAGGGCGTGACTGAGGAGGGATGACTTAACTTAGGATGAGGAAAAGGCATTTGGGGAGTCAAAAAAGTTTAATGCTGGCGCAGTTCTAAGCCTGGTTGTGGACCTACTCCCTGCCTCCACCTGGGACGGCATGAGGCTTTCAAACATGTTCTGGGGCTTGGAGAGAGGAGGTGGGGGTTTGTTTTCTGCCTTTCCCCTGTCTTCTTGCCCTTTTTATTTTGAGAGGTGCCGGTTTTCATGGCATGAATATTAGCTCAAAAAGGCTTATCCAAAATCAGGCAGTTACTTCCTGTTGACTTTAAGGATCAGCTTAATTATGGTCAGCTTTCATACAGTGTGACTGAAATTGAGTGAATTTCAATATGATGAATCAAGAGTTGTCTGAGGCTTGACTTTATGGGTAGCTAATTAAATGTACAATAGAGGGCTTGTTCCCGTAAGCTTTTTAATAAGCTCAGAAAAACTTCCTGAAATCCAGATTCTCTCCTCCCATCAGTTTAATGGGAGGAAAGACCCTTCTTTAGTGGACAGTTTCTTGGGAGGATCAGCTATTGTAGTACACATGCAGTTTTCTATTCTCCTAATTAAAAAAAATACGTCACAGCCCCGCTGCGGTGGCATAGACGCGTGCACGGGCTCACAGTGGCTGTTGTGCTGCCTCCTGTTTGCATCGGGGCTTACAAGTTACTTGTACAGATGTTTCAGCATTCTGCACAGCCTTCTGTGAGGGAGGGGGCAGATGTTCTTACCCTATTACAGTTGAAGGAACCAGGAATCAGCTTGTGACCTCTCTAAATTACACAGATGTCAAGTGGCAGAAAATGGCTTCCAGCCTTAAGTCCGTGTTCTTGTCACTTGCTGGACAGACCTAGTTCACATCCTGTCCCTGCCCTCCTCCCCTACATGCTTGTTTTTCCCAGTAACTTTTTATTTGGAATAATTTTAGGTTTACAGGAATGTGGGAAAGCTAGTACAGAGTCCTATTCCCCTGTCGCCCTTTCCCCTCTGTCGAATCTTGTGTCACTGTCACAACTGAAAAAACTAACCTTGGTGTATTGCTGTTAACTGAACTCCAGACTTTATTCAGATTTTGCCAGTTTTTCTACTAATGTTCTCTTTTTTAACACATTTGTCTGTATTTGATTTTTTTCTAATCACTAGACAGTGTGGGATAAAGTCCTCTTTTCAAGGTATCATATTGCATTTGGTTGTCATGTCTCTTCATCTCCCCTGGTCAGTTCACCATTTCTCAGTCTTTTCTTGTTTTGATGACCTTGACAAGCTGTAGGAGTGGTGGTCAGGATTTTGTGGGATGCCCCCCCACTTGTGTTGGTTGTTTTCCTTGGGGTTAGGCTAGGCTTATGGGATTTGGAATAATACCATGGAGGTAACGTGCCCTTTTATCACATCAGGGGGCCGTGGATGGCGGAGTTTGGCTGTAGAGTGGCCAGTGTGCAGCCACACTCCATCCCTTGTTGCGATAATGTTTGCCAACTCTTCCACTGTGAAGTCCCCATGTTTCCCTTGCTGTGTTCTTTGGAAGCAAACTCCCAAGAACAGCCCATTCTGCTAGGGAGGAATTCACCATTCACCCCCACTTCCAAAGGAGGGGCATGTTCATGTCAGTGTGGACTCATGTTTATTGCATACTATGGGTTATAATCTGATCCTGTGTTACTTAGTTTGTTGCACAGGTTGTTCCTGCTTTGGCCACTGGGAGCTATTTGAGGTGTGCCCCCACGGTCCCCCCCCCCCACGTCCCCGTATCCCTTTGTGTGCACTTTCTTCCTTTGTGATGCTGCAAAGGGAGTATGCCAGGCACTTGTCTTTCTCCCTGCTCTGCCCCCAGAATCAGCCATTTTGCCAGGATGCCCTGGTTTTTTTCCTGCTCACTTTTTGGATTTATTCCTTGTGAAAGTTAGTTAACTTTTTAAAGCCTCAGCACATTCATCTGTAAAGTACGATACCTCCCTCTCCTGTTGGTTTGTTATTAGAGACAATGTATGTAAACTTGGCTGTTTTATCATCTGGCAGCCAGTACATGCTGACTCATGGGCAATCATTGTGCACGTGCAGGTGTGCAGTATTGGTCTGCTATAACTATCAGTAATGGATTTTTTGGTAAGCCCATAGAGGAATTAAATTGGGTTTTCTCACGTTGACAAGAAACTGTAAGGCGTGAGGGACATTACTAAAGGTGACATTGATGCTCTACTTCAAAGACCGGGCAGAAATTTCAGATGGCGTGTTTGTGTCTTTGAGGTGCTTTTCCTCCTGCGGTCATCTGCGTCAGTTGGCGTGCTTCTCGTGCCACAGTTCTCTGTCATGCGTCTGCTCAGGTTTCTGAACCTACCATCCGTACTTCCTGCTTTGGCTGGCTGTCCTTGGTCTTCACTAGGGCGCAGTGTGCATGTGCACATAAATGCAGGCTCTGTGGACTGGCGCTAGGCCTCTCCTGTCGTGAGTTCAGGCAGGGATTGAGAGTGAGCATTGCTTCTAGCAGTTTGCCAGTAATTTCATGTCTGCTGAAGATGATACAGTTGGTGCTTGAATTTCAGTGCTTTTTAAGCTTCATTTCTTAGTTGTTCGTTTTTATGGAATTTTACAAAAATATCGGTCTCTGATGGTTTGGAAATAAAAAAAACACCTGGTTCTTGGCTACAGACAGCTTCAGAAGTGGTGTGCACTAGGAAACAGTATGGCTTATTAAACAGCTTGTTTGTGGAATCACTTGTGTAAACTCAGTACAAAAATCAGAAGAAACAGTAAGACTTTGTCTTGTCTATTCTGTGGTGTTAGGAAATCTGTAAGCAGTTTGTGTTAGTCACTTGTAAACTCCCTCAGGACAAGTGGACACTTGTTTTGTTTTCCCTGAAGCCTGTAGCTTTGTCGTGGGTATGTGACTGGGCATTCCTCAAATTCATAAAGTAGAGAAATAAATTTTCTCTACACATTATCAGCGTAGGCATACAGCACTTAAATATCACTTGTAAGGCGTTTTATTTATTAATGTGCATGTTGTCTCTTCTGTTTTCTGTGGTTTTGATGTGGGTTTTATGAAGGAGAAATGAGTTGACTATTAGTGGTTCCACTGCTCAGCTCGCTGAAGTCTGCCAGATTGAGAATTTTGGCAAAGTAAAACATATTCTTTGCCTAATTGGAGTAGCTGGAAATGCATTTTAAAAAATCTCCTGTTACTTTCAAATTGGTGTTTATGTAAACTAAAATTTGGAAGTCCGTATTCCTAAGGCAATTTATCGCACATCCTAGACTTTGGGCCCGCTACTAGTTTGCATGTGACACTACCTTCTGTTCCTGGCGCTACTAATTTATTGTGATTTAAAGCCTCGGAGCACATCAAGGAAGCTGCTGCTCCCCGACAGTACAAGTGCTGGGTCTGCGGGAGAGCCTCCCCTCCCCGGACACTCGGCTGCTCCGTGACCGGCCGCTGGAGACACTCAGGACGGCTCTCCAGCTCTTTGATATTAGTCTGTTTCATATGTTTTTAAAGAGAAAGAATGATTGGACTTAAATATGCAATTTTCTATTAGGAATGTATACTATGTAGCATGACTTCAGAGGGGCCATGTGGAATCACTTATGTCAGGTGTGGAACCATTTATCCCGTGTGCTGAGTTCTTGAACGTGGATATTTCTAAAATAGCTGTAATGGCAGTGCTAACTGTTAACCTTCTGTGCCCGTGTAACGTGATCCATCCTGTAGCTCTTTGCTGTTGCTTGGCTAGAAGGCCAGCTTTAGGTTACCAGTATTCTGGGCTAATATGGAGGAACAGGCCGGAAGAGGGACAGGGCTCAGAAGTCTCTTCTTTGTGTGGCAGCACGGGGGTGGGGGCCGCCTTGGCAGTACTGTGTCAGTACCCTGCTGTGCAGAGCTTTGAGCAGCAGCCTAGGGACCAGAAAGCATCGGGGATTGAGATGACGAGGCTTTTCTCTCGGCCCGGTAGATAAAATTGCAGTCCTCTTCCACACAGCTGGAACCTTTGCGTTACTTGTAGGGGCATGAGGCTTCTTTTGGCATCCAGCTCCTGGTTCTTGTCTCCTGTGAGTGCAGCCACAGGGGAGGGTGCAGACCGCTGCCGAGGCCGCGTGCTCTAGAGGAGGGAGGTGAGCCTTTTCACTGGACATCCCATCCTGAAGCCAGGATGGGTGAAGGTCTGTGCATCTCTCTGACTAGCTTGATTTCATCCCGGGCCACATTTCTACTAACCTGCCACTGCCAGATCAACAGTTGGCGGAAGTGTGGC
Organism: Tarsius wallacei; assembly: GCA_963574415.1. NCBI lineage: Eukaryota > Metazoa > Chordata > Mammalia > Primates > Tarsiidae > Tarsius > Tarsius wallacei. The sequence continues at coordinate 34,267 of CAUYQG010052088.1, forward strand.
CAGTTCACTTGTCAGTGTCAGCTAGCTTTGTATGTGGTATTATAAGCATTTGGTCCACAGGTCCTTGTGGTCAAGAGTGACAGTGATTTTTGTTTAAGCAAGTTGGAAAAAAAAATCAAGACTATTTTGCTAGATATGTTGGCAAACGTACTGTATTTCCATTTTAAAGAAGACCTTAAAAACAAAAGTTTATTTTCCCTCAGCAGTCCTTAACTTTCCAATGCATATACTTTTCTTAGATTGATAAAGGAAGCTGGCAAACAAGACCCAGAGCTGGCTTATATCAGCAGCAACTTTATAACTGGACACGGCATTGGGAAGAATCAGCCACGGAACAAACAGATGGAAGCAGAGTTCAGAAAACAGGAAGAGGTAACTTAAAGTGATTGTCCAATAGCAACGTTCGGGGCGTGTGCAGCCTGACCGCCTGCGGGGCCCTGTCTTTGTAGTCCCGGCAGATTTTCGTAATACAGGATATTTGTGCATAGGTCGACTAGCTGTCTCCATGAGGTAGCTGTAGTGATGTGTGTGCTGAATTAGAAGAGCTGTCTGGCTCGTCTGTTTTCTGTCCTTTTTTTGAGTCAGAATCTCATTCTGTCCCCAGGCTGGAGTGCAGTGGCTTGCTCATGGCCACTGCAGCCTCTACCTGCCGAGCTCAGGTGATCCTTCTGCCTCAGCATTCTAAGTAGCTGGAACTGTAGGCAAGTGCCGCCACGCCCGACTAATTTTTCTTGATTTATTGTAGGTACAAGATCTTGCCAAGTTGCCCAGGCTGATTTCGCACCCCTCAGCACAGGTGATCCTCTCGCCTCCGCCTCCCAAAGTGCTGGGATTACAGGCTTGAGCCACCATGCCCGGCCAATTTTGTGTCTTGATTGCCATCAGTTAGTTCATTTTGCTTTAATGGCCTGGTGTCACACAAGTACATTTGGTAGAAAAACAAAACATGGACAGCCATAACTCCTGTTGCCTCCATATGACTATGAATTAACAAACTGGAATCTTTTCTCAGAAAGTGCTTTCTTTTTTTCATTTTAAGTCCCACCTTAGTCTGAATGCAGTGGCTCACACCTGTAATTTCAGCTACTCTAGAGGCTGAGGTAGGAGGATTGCTTGAGCCCAGGAGTTCAAGGCTGCATCGAGCCATGATTGTGCCAGTGCACCCCAGCCTGCCTGGGTTACCAAGAAAGACCCTGTCTCTAGACTAAATAAATAAATAAGTAAAGTCTTATCTTAGTTGACACTTTAAAAAATAGCACTGTATTTTGTGTAGAATATAGCTTAAATTTGTTCACGCTTTTTAAGGTCTTAATATAGGAAACAGCTTTATAAAGATGCTAAAACCTAGTGTTTTGACTTGTAAACAAAAGGCTTTTATTTAAAGTTTATTATGTAACTTAGCATAATTTCTATTGAAGGCATTTTCGGTGTCATAGCTTTTTGCTAATATTCCAGGTTTGGGGATTCTAGGAGTCAGTCTGATAGATAGGCTTATGTTATCATTGAATTTATCCTGGATTGGGGAGTTACGACTTTTTAAATCTCATGTGAAGAAAAGTTTTCACTTTGTGTTTTAGTCAATTCTGACTCCTTAAATGGAACATTTCCCAGGATGACAGAAATAAGTAATACCCTACATACAGTTTTAAATCCAGGTGAACTTGGGGTTTTTGCAGTAGGTTTGACCTCTTTGGAGTGTGCGCAGTCCCACAGATACAAGGTATCATTATGTAGGTGCAGGATAGCAACAGAACTCCAGAAGCGGGTCATTTGGTTACTTCATTGGTTAAACCCACTTGTGGTCATTAAAGAAGCCATTCTCTCTAACCCAGAGGCTTTCTGTGATTTGGGACCTGGGTGTTTCAATAAAGTGGAGAGGCACTTTGGTTTTCATGCCACATTCAGTTAAAAACTGTCATTAAGTCAAAGCTTCTTGGTTCATGTGTCTGTGCATTGTAGATTCTGTGTGATACCATCATCTTTCTTAACCTGGCCTTAAGACGTAACAAGCCCAGCATATGTGTCAGAAATGACAGCTGTCATTTATTTTTGCTAATATTGCTTTCTTTGGAAATTTTCTTAGAATTGCTTTTCCTGGTGGATTTTTTTCAGGTACTTAGGAAATTTCGAGCACATGAGACCAATCTGCTTATTGCAACAAGTGTTGTAGAAGAGGGTGTTGATATACCAAAGTGCAACTTGGTGGTTCGTTTTGATCTGCCCACAGAGTATCGCTCCTACGTTCAGTCTAAAGGAAGAGCGCGGGCGCCCATCTCTAATTACATAATGTTAGCAGACACAGACAAGATCAAAAGCTTTGAAGAAGACCTTAAAACCTACAAAGCTATCGAAAAGGTGAGATGAATATGCCATCTTTGTTATTCTTTGTGTGCCTAAAAGTTGATAGAAAGCTTTTCTTTAGGGAATAGTCTCAAAAGGGGTGCGCATGTGTACACTGTAAGGGAGTTGAGAATGATAAGACCCAGCAGTATTTTACAGAGTGTTTGAAGGGCTTCGTAAAATCGTGAAAGAGTTGTATGGATTCCTGGGGAAGGATGTCTGGGGAAGTGTATTAGACATGAGGACAGTGTGGCTGTTGAGGGATTGGGGAGTGATGACCAGGCAGCTGCACTCACGAAATACTGACAGTCGTGTGTGTGGGTGCGTGTGTGCGGCCACAGTGCAGAGTGGACCTCCCACTGGATGGCGCATCCCCACGTGATGGGAGCCGGCTGGGATTCGCTGGGCGTCTTCGGCAGCAGGTGGTTTGGGAGGACCGAAGTATGTTTAGGGAGAGAGATGGTTCTTGTCAAGAGAGCTTTGTCTATAGGTCTGGAGGCAGACAGCTACCCCGGCAGAGAAGACGTGTTTTCATCACCAGTTCTGTTTTCACAATGTTCAGATCTTGAGAAACAAATGTTCCAAGTCAGTTGATCCCGGCGAGGCTGACACTGACCCCGTGGTGGACGATGATGACGTTTTCCCTCCATATGTGCTGAGGCCAGAGGATGGTGGCCCACGGGTCACCATCAACACAGCCATTGGACACGTCAACAGGTATGGCACGGGATCATCTGCGTGGAAAATCTGTGCGTGCTGCAAGGTTTAAGTCCAGAGTGTTGTTTGTGCTTTGCAGTCACCGATCTTTTCACTCACGGCTTGTAATGTTTTGATACGAGAAAGAAAAGTTGCTTTTCTTGTTCATTCTTCTTTTCGATCGAAAGGCAAATACAGTAATGTGCGGTAATAAATGCTTAGTGCAAAAGGCTGATACACGTAGGCGTTTTTAATTAGGTTTATTTAATTTTATAATTCTCACCAGTTTTTTTCTGAATCCTAAAATTTGTTTTGTGCCGTAAATGTTAGGTAATGTTGAATTTTTCCCTAGCAGTAAAGTAAGATTGTGATAATTAATTTATATTTTTGCATACATTCTAATTTACTTTGTTCTGAGCTGATAATAGCATTCCTAAGAGCTAAGAAAAGCAGATACATTTCTAGATTCTATATCAGGATAATTTTCCCTCAGAGACAAAGGAGCAAGTGTCAGCTGTTGTTTTTAACCTTGTATTTTGAAACAATTTCAAACTTGAAAATGTTGCAAGAAAACTACCGAGAATCTCCATAGGTCTTACCCCGACGCCCATAGAGGCCCATCGAGGCTTCATCAGAACGTTCTCTGCAGCCGAGGGATCTGCTCCAGGGACACCGTTGTTGCTGTGCCTGTTGTCACACCTCCCTCGTCCCTTGCAACTCGGAACCACTCTTCTGTCTCTCATTCACTGAGTGATCTTGCACTTTGGAAGATGACAGGCCATCATTTTGTACTCCGATGCTCAGTTTAAACTATCTGACATTTCTCACAGTCAGGCCAGGATGTGCGTTTCTGGCCGGCACCTCACTGAAGTGGTGCCATGTTCTTCTCATCCTGCCTTTTGGGTGGCAGGTGGTGTTGACTTGCGTCTTTACTGGTGGTCACGTGGTCACTCGAGCAAGGTCTGCCAGTTTTTCTTTACTGTGAAGTTACCTTTTACCCCCTTTATAATTGGTAAATATTGGAGGCACTTAGAGACGTGTAAAATGTATTCTTCTCCCCGGTTTGACTCATTAGTGTAGGTATTCATTGATATTTCTCACCTGAATTGATTATTACTGTGATCATTTTCTAATTCTGTTATTCTGTATTTACTAGGTGGCGTTCTACCATAAGGAAGAGCCTTTTCTTCTGTTTGTTTATTCTTTTGTTATTTTTTAGCTCAGTGCACACTTGGACTCCTGTTTTCATTGAATGGGCTATAATCTATTTCTGTCATTCACCATTCATTTTGGTGTTAAAAATCACCTCATATTTGGCCGTTGGGAACCCCTTAAAGCTAGCTTTTGTGTGCTTCTATCATGCCACCATTATTCTTTGAACGCTTCCCTGTTTCATGGCACAAGACATTCTAGACTCAACTTGAACATGTTCTTTGCCCAGCTTTGATGTTGGCTGTATCCCCAAGAGGGTTTGGTTCCTTTTGGTGGAGAATGAGATGTGGTTGAAAGCTGAGAACTGGTGCTAGGTATGTTCGCTGCCCTGGGGTGTTGCTGCTGCCAGACTTTTCTGAGGTTGGAGCCAGAGGGTTGGTTTATGGTTTACGCGCACACACACACAGATAGTCACATGCATGTTTATTTCTGTGTTTGACTACCTATCTGCCGATACCTCCGTTTTTAGTTGGACACTGTAGGGGTCGTTCTAGGTTTCATCTTTTCTGTGTTTGCACTTCCCTTCTCCAGTGGTGAGAAGTCTGGCTCCCACTGTCCTCAGACTCATTCCTGCCCTACAGGGCCGCCTCATGGTTGTGTGCTCTGCTGCACGTCCTAGCATCCTCCTCACGTGGGGCCCGTCTCTGAGTCCCCCTTCCCAGGCCCCGGCCTTTGCTGTGCTGGCTTCCTGCCCTGCTCCAGCGCGTCCCTATGCTGCTGCTCAGGGAGCTTCTTGTACCTGGTACCCCCTCATGTCGACCCTGGCGGTCCTGCCCTCTCTATGCCTTCCTTATACCTTCCTGTAGTTGCTGGCAGATGTTTGGTGATTAAGGGGCAGACACAGGCAGTGTGTTCTCTTAATGGATTCAGAATAGTGCTTTGTGCTCTATCCTTTATGGCAACACTCAGCACCTGTGGCTGTTGAAATTCAAACTTAATTTAACATAAAATTAAAAATGTAGTTGCACCAGTCACATTTCAAGTGCTCAGTGGCCTCTGCTGTGTTGGACATCACAGATACTGAAGTCTTCTCAGAACACTCTGTTAGACAGCAGTGTTCCGTCTGAAAGTTTGAAGCAGTGAAGTTCACACTCCAGGTTGTAAGCGCCAATCCAGTAAAGGGGCAGAGGGACATAAGAGATCAAACTTTAGGTTGTGACCAGTCCTTCAGATGTTTCCATCTGCTTTCTCAGTTGGAGATTCAGCTTACAGTTTCTTTTTCTTCACAGATACTGTGCTAGATTACCCAGTGATCCGTTTACTCATCTAGCTCCCAAATGCAGAACCCGAGAACTGCCTGACGGTACCTTTTATTCAACTCTGTATCTGCCAATTAACTCACCTCTTCGAGCCTCCATTGTTGTAAGTTAAAAAAAAATGATTGTGTCTTTTAAAATATGCCAATTAGTGGGTTTTTTCCCAGCTTCTCTAAGACATACAAGTTGTAGTTAACTTTGCTTTTAAAATCTACTTTGGAAAATAGACTTTCAGATCTCTTTTGTAGCTATCTACACATTGGAATTGTTAATAGAACGTTTAGCTCTCAGACACTTAGAATGCTACTAGATGATCTGAAGTTTCCTCCAAGGAGCTATTCACATGCACATTTGTGACCGAGGCATTCTGCTGTGGCTTTGATACTTGTAGTGACACAAAGTTATTAAGTGCAGTTGGGTTGCTCTAGTTATTTTGTCAGTGGCTCAAAAATCTGCCTTTTGTGTCTACTGTTCTTGGTTCCAATACCAATTTCCAGATATTCCAAGATGACTAATTCCTATTGCACCCAAAATGTTCCTCAGTACTAATTATTTATGTCATAGTCATATCCCGATAATGGCTTTATTTATTTTGTACATATTGTTAGATTAGTGAAAATAAGATACTTTAAAATCTTACTAGTATTTAAATTCAAAACTATAGAACCTTAGTTATGACTTAGTTTTATTGGGCAGAATTTTAAAGGTGGATATTTCAAGTAGGATTTTTTTAGAAGCTTGTTGGCAGTTTTTTTTTTTTTTTGAAAGTGAGAAATCAGGATTTATTGAGAAGACAGAAAAGCTCCCACAGTGGGAGGAGACCCAAAGAGGTTGCCCAGCAGTTTTTAAAACAAAGAATTTTGATTTGGTAAATTGAACTTTAAAGATATTGGGGCAGTGGTTTTATAGGTATTTCATGTGCCAGTGATAATATAGCTGTGTGAATATACAATGCAGAGGTTGTTTGTTATTTTTAGGGTCCGCCCATGAGCTGTGTACGATTGGCTGAAAGAGTCGTAGCTCTCATTTGCTGTGAAAACCTGCACAAAATTGGTAAGGATGTTTGAAAAGCATATGCACATAAAAATAAATTATAAGTATTGTTTAAGAAAAAGCATATTGAGAATTTTATGGGTATCTAAGGATTTTGTGGAGCTGTGGACTTGCTCTTGGTGTGCTTTGAATATAAATGTATCCTGTAAGTTGGAAGTCCTGCAACATGTGGGAGCTTTGTTTTCCACAGCTTAACTGTGTGAGCAGCCGTCATTTATTTGCTCTCTTTACTGACCCCGTATACCAAGGGTTCCCAAAAAGTGTATACATATTTTAAGCGATGCTATCTATGGATTACTTTTAGTTTGCCATAATCAGAAGTGTTTGGACAATGATGGGAACCACTTTGAGCACCTTTGTAATTGCAGAAGTCAAACATGACCTGTGCTCATCTTTTGTTACTGGGATATATTAAGTATTGCCATTTTAATACTGTTTTTTTCCTTTCTTAAAAGGTGTATACATTTTTTGGCACTCTCTGTACTTAAAGCACTCCTCCTAAGTGTGGTCATGTGCCCTGAACTTTTGTGTTTAACATTCACATTAGTCTGTACTAGAGTAGAAATTAATCCCTTTTTAAAAATGGGAAGACTCATTCTTTATGGCTTCTTCCTTAGAAGTGGTCTGTGCCGGTGTCCTGCTGAGGCGTTTCCATTTCTGAGCCTCAGATCAGAATTTGCAGCCTTGCTTACACCGAGCATATGAGTGCAGGTGGCCTTTGCCTCCAGTGTGACATCTGATGGCTTTGACATTATTAAAGGCAAAGGCGCTTTCTGATGCAGTGCTGTTGTGGTTATTTATTAAGGAGTAAGAGAGACAGAGTCTGGATTATGTTAATTCTCTTTCAATCTCTTAGGTGAGCTGGATGACCATTTGCTGCCAGTTGGGAAAGAGACAGTCAAATACGAAGAAGAGCTTGATTTGCATGACGAGGAAGAGACTAGCGTTCCAGGAAGACCAGGTTCCACGAAGCGGAGGCAGTGCTACCCAAAAGCAGTTAGTATTGGTTGCCTTCTGACTTGTTACGTCCTGATGCACCAAATCTAAACTCCTCCTGGGCCCTGTCATGTGGCCCACTGTGGACCTCAGCTCATTTCTCAGAGTCCCGGCTCCCTTCAGATCAGCCCTTGCTCGTGTAGAGGTGCCCTGTGTGCTCTCCCACTGCAGAAGTTGTTTTTGTTCCCTGTTCTCAAGAATTCCCCCCATCAGATTCTTTCAGAATGAGTTTATTTCACGTAAGCAGACACTCTTTGTTTCGTTCATGTTAGCGATGTGGCTCTTGCTTTATTTGGACTCAAAAAAAAAATAGTTTACCTCAAGAGAACCATAAGAACTCCAGACAAAAGCCCGATTTTGCCGTGCGTGGTAGCCCCCTTGCCTTGTGACGTGTCCCAGAACCCCGTGGAAACCACAGATGGTACCTTGCCCTGTATAGCAGTACCCCCAGTGTGGCTCTGCCTCAGCTTATAATATTTTTTTTTGAGTCAGAGTCTCATTCTGTTACCCAGGCTGGAGTGCAGTGGCATGCTCACGGCCACCGTAGCCTTGACCCGCTGGCCTTAGGTGATCCTTCCACCTCAGCCTTCCAAGTAGCTGGAATCGCAGGTGTGCACCACCACACTCAGCTAATTTTTTATTTTATTGTAGAGACAAAGTCTTGCCATGTTGCCCAGGCTGGTCGTGAACCCCTGGGCTTAGGTAATCCCCTTGCCTCAGCCTCCCAAAGTGCTGGGATGACAGGCGTGAGTCGCTGCACCCAGCTTGTTATAGTGTTGATGAGAAAAAGAGCACCAATTTCCAGCCAGGTCCACTGTCTGTGTGGGGTTTGCACATTCTCTCATGTCTGTGTGGGTTTTCTCCAGGTCCCCCGGTTCCTCCCACATCCCAGTGATGTGCATCTTGGGTGAATCGGTGCGTCTGTGTTGTCCCAGTTGGGTGAGTGTCTGTGTTTGTGTATGTGTATGTGTGTGCACGCGTGTGTGTGTGCATGCTGCGCTGGGATGGCGTCCTGTCTGGGGCTGGTGCCCACCTTGTTCCCTGAGCTGCAAGAGTAGGGGTGGGCTCTGGCCGCCTGCCGCCACCAGTGGAATAGGGGGTAAAACAGGTATCTTGTTTTTATTAACGTTTAAATGTATGTGTAGCTCACATTTATATCAGTGTTCAACATTAGAGGTGTTTGGATCTTTATGAAGGGGGCTCCCAAAAAACTGAAATTATTTTTTGGTGGGTGGGCCCCTTGTAATACGGCTTTACCCACTAGGTGAGGGTTCTAGGAATCTGTTGGTGTCAGTGGACCAGCTAGTGTTATTGTGAGAGACTGCATTCGGCTTCAGTGAATTTTATTTTTGGAGAGTCTTTCAACACGTTTGCCCATTTCGTGATGGGTGATTTATAAGTGCACCTGCCCACAGTGCACTGAGCGCTCAGGAGTTTTTGACCAAAAACAGCATGACCCCCATGTCCCACCCTTCCTGTTCACTGGATCTTGCCCAAGCGACTTTTTTTTTCCTCTGGATGAAAAAAGTCCCCAAAGGGAAACATTTTCCCAATATGGAAGAGGTGAAACAAAAAATGGCAGAGCACGAAAAGGCATCAAAATGGACAAGTTCAAAAATAGTTTTGAGCAATGGAAAAGGCTTCTCCATAGGTATATTGCATCCAACAGAGAGTACTTTGAAGGTGACTGAAGTTTAAACATGTAAGAATAAATACACAATTTTTAGTAAATACATTCTGGGTTTTTTGGGGGGGTTCCCCTTCGTGTAGAAGTTTGGTGATGTTTTTGTGACCAAAAATATATCGTAGCAACTTAACTCTTGTTTATATCAATTAGCCTATGGTAAAATTGGTTTCTACATAACTTTGCTTAAAATTGCAGTTTTCCAAGAACCTGTTGATGATATGGAGTGAGGACTTCCTGTATTTATTTTTTCCTATATGTATATACATCCTTACAATAAGGCTTAATTCACTAGTTAGCCACAGTAAGAGAATAACAGTAGTAGTGAAACAGAATAATTATACCAGTGTACTGTAGTAACAGCTCTGTGAGCGTAGCCTCACCCTTGCAGTATCTTCCTGTGTATACTTACCTACTGTTGGACCGTGGTTGACCTCAGGTAACTGGAACCCGGGGAGTGAACTGCGGAGAGGGGATCTCCCACTTCCCACTCAGCCTACACAGAAGTGTGGTTCTTCTGTTTTGCTTTTGCAATTTTACTGAACTTTTACTTTTAAAAGCTTTTCACCTGGCTTAACATTTTCAAGATTGAAAATCATGTTGGTTTTTTAAAAATCATGAATGTTACCCATTTTCTCTAAATGCTTGTTTCCCATATACCTCATTTTCCTGTTGGACTAGTTTCATCTGCTAAAGGTCACTCACTAAAGATGATGTCGTGCCATGCATTCTGTCTAATTAATAGATACGGACTGCATTAGCTGATATCCCACTAATCATGACTGTCTTTTAGCCTGCATTTCTATTCCTTTTAACTACTGATGCAGTTACTTGTCATTGGACCTCAGAAACGGCAAGACCCTGATCTGAAGGGTTGTATTAATACTGAAAGTCCAATAACAATCATTCACTCACATAATGAGGTAGCCACTAAAAATGATGCTGTTGATTAATGTTGACCCTGAAAGATATCTCATCATAGTAACTGGGGGTAAAAGCAAGTCATCTCTCACACACACCCCCACACACCAACTCCAACCCCAGTACACACTAATATTGTATGATTCCATTTGTATTGAAAAATGTGAGTGTGCTTATGATTATATATTTTTAAAAAATCTTCCTACCTTTATTTTCTGATACTCTACAGTGAGTTAACAATGCAAAAGCCCAAAGAAGAGAGGAGTTTTCTTGTCAATAGAAATAGATCAAATGAATAATATTTTTTAAAAAGACCTTACAGGATTTGATTGTTTTATGTAATTTTGGTATTAGCTGTATAGTTAGTAGTGCACTATAATGTATGTAAACTTGGCCGCTGTCGGCATTCAGGCCTGAGATAATGCCGACCTCCTCAGCAGGGCTGAGTAATTAGGAGGTCTCATGCCCTGTGTATTTTCTTAGTTTTTTCTCATCAGCTTTTAGCGAAGCCAGGAATCCATTTGTTTCCTTGCTGATGTCTGGAAAAGAGCGTGATGCTTAGCTTTCCTTCCCAACTCCAGATTCCGGAATGTTTGAGGGACAGCTATCCCAGACCTGATCAGCCCTGTTACCTGTACGTGATCGGAATGGTGTTAACGACTCCTTTACCTGACGAACTCAACTTCAGAAGGCGGAAGCTCTATCCCCCTGAAGACACCGCAAGATGCTTTGGGATACTGACCGCGAAACCCATTCCTCAGGTAGGTGCTTCACCGTGACTGCTTAGGTCGGATGTCTTGCATAAGAAAGGTCAAGTCGGCAAGTCGAGAAAAGGGAAGGGAAAAAAGCGAGCTGCTTGGTAGAAAGAGTCTTTCGGTGCCTCGTTGTGTTTGATTCATAGACTGAGGTGCCTCTTCTGGTTCCCTGCCGGAAAACACCGTGTGTCTTCTGAAGCTAGCAGTGAAGCAGTGAGGACCCGTTAACTGGGAGGTTGCTTTCTTTTTCTTTTTGCCAAGATCCCACACTTTCCTGTGTATACTCGCTCGGGGGAGGTCACCATCTCTATTGAGTTGAAGAAGTCTGGCTTCACATTGTCTCTACAAATGCTTGAGCTGATCACAAGGCTTCATCAGTATATCTTCTCACATATTCTTCGGCTTGAAAAGCCTGCCCTCGAGTTCAAGCCGACAGACGCCGATTCGGCCTACTGTGTTCTACCTCTTAATGTTGGTAAGGAGGACCCAGACCTTCAAGTACTCACTTCTGGTAGCCAAAAATGAGAGTTTTGCTTGGCAGTTAGCTTCCTGTGTATGCTACAAAGATCTCGGACTTTGATAATTAGTTAGATGTGTACATGGATTACAGTTTAAGTAAGAGTCTTACCCTGCATTCTGTTTTTACAAGCTTAAAGAGTCTTTTCTTCCCCTAAGTTAATGACTCCAGCACTTTGGATATTGACTTTAAATTCATGGAAGATATTGAGAAATCTGAAGCAAGAATCGGCATTCCCAGTACAAAGTATTCAAAAGAAACACCCTTTGTTTTTAAACTAGAAGATTACCAAGATGCGGTTATCATTCCAAGGTAGGTATTTAAATGGAAAGGAAAATGGAGGTGATTCTCTGTTTCAAATGGACTGTGACTTTAGTGTTGCTGTCACTAATTGCAAGTGTAGGCCTCTTTTGAGATGGACCTATCCTCTCCATTGTACTTGCTTAAAAAACAAAGCCTAAAACATTGCAGGTAAGGGATTTTGCTTTTAAAAGCCAGATAATTTAAATAATGTTGATAGGCCTTCTTCTTAAAACTTCCATCCTAGCTGGGCGTGGTGGCTCATGCTTGTAATCCCGGCACTTTGGGAGGCAGAGGTGAGAGGATTGCCTGAGCTCAGAGGTTCAAGACAAAGCCTGGACAATATGGCAAGACCTCGTCTCTACAATAAAATCCAAAAGATTAGCCAGGTGTGGTGGTGCCTGCCTATAGTTCCAGCTACTTGGGAGGATCGCCTGAACCCAGCAGGTCATGGCTGTGGGGGCCATGAGCATGCCAGTGCACTCCGGCTTGGGTGACAGAGTGAGACTCTGACTCAAAAAAAAAAATTCCATCCTTTTAGGACCACTGTTTTTGTTAAGCACTGGCCAGGCCATGTGTTCTTTGTGGCTGCCATGCTAAGCTTTGGCCCCCTCCCCTGCCTCTCTCTCTCCCTCTCCAATTTACTTTCTAAATAAACTATGTTTTCCAATCTTAAAAAAGAAACCCATCCTTTTAATCTCCAAAATCTTAAAAAATTTTATCATAAATAATAGTTTCATTTCTTAAGATTTTTATAAGGAGTATTGTCATTAACCTTGATGAAAACAGTGAATCAGAATGTTTTTTTCTTATTTTATAAAAATTTAGGGAATGGAGTTTTGGGGCAATAAAAAATGCAGGCATGTTTCAAAAAGTTACAGAAGGTGCTTAAAAAACACAATTCAATCTTTTTTTTTTTTGTGCTTCAAAGCCATATTTTAAGTGTTAGTTGTCATTAAAACTGTCACTATCATAGATGATATACAGTGACACATTTTATATGACAAGTGTCTCATGTTTAGCATTAGTAATGTCCAAAGTATTTGCTTAGTTTGGATATTTTAAATTTTCTATACTATATATATTGATGAGATACATATTTGAAGGTGTCAATTAGCTTCAAAGAATAGATACATACAACAAGGCTAATAATAAGGTAGGAAAGAATGGAGAGACAGTTTTTGCTTGATATAAATATAGTTCTTACTCTCACGATACATTTGAAATATATTCTTTGGAATTGAAGTCTTCATTAGTGTTGTTTATTTTTAACCTTTTTTTTTGCGTCAGAGTCTCACTCTGTCACCTAGGCTGGAGTACAGCGGCATGATCACGGCTCACCGCAGCCTTGACCTCCTGGGATCAAGCAATCCTTCCACCCTAGCCTCCCCAGTACCTGGGACTACAGGTGCATACCACCATGCCCCGCTAAATTTTTGATTTTTTTGTAGAGATGAGGTCTTGCTGTGTTGTCCAGGCTAGTCTTGAACTCCCGGCCTCAAGCAGTGCACTTGCCTTGGCGTCCCAAAGTACTGGGATTACAGGTGGGAGCCACCGCCCCGGCCAGCCTTTTGAATTCTTAATCATTGTTTGCTTTGCCATGATGAAAATGGTTGTCTTCTGAGAGCAGTTGATTTAAGCCAAAAAACAATTGCTCGTTTTTCTTTTTTAGATACCGCAATTTCGATCAGCCTCATCGATTTTATGTTGCTGATGTGTACACTGATCTTACCCCACTCAGTAAATTTCCTTCCCCGGAGTATGAAACTTTTGCAGAATATTATAAAACAAAGTATAACCTTGACCTGACCAATCTCAATCAGCCACTGCTGGATGTGGACCATACCTCTTCAAGGTGAGGCGCTTCAGGAATGCTGTGTTGGCTGCCCTTGGGGCGTCCTTTCCAGGCATTGGTGGGCCCCCCTTGGAGATTCATGACCCCTGCCCATGGGTGGTCTGAATGGGGAGGTTCTTTGCGCACAGCCTTGCCCATGGGTGGCTGGGATTCCGCAGCCCCATTGAGCTCCATGGGTGGCTTGTGGGCACACTGAAGCAGCAGAACCACTGTGGGAGTACAGTTTCTTGGGTCTGTTTGATAAAGCTGTTTTGGAATTTTCATAGACTTAACCTTCTGACACCGCGACATTTGAATCAGAAGGGGAAAGCGCTTCCTCTGAGCAGCGCAGAGAAGAGGAGGGCCAAGTGGGAGAGTCTGCAGAATAAACAGGTAGGGCCTGTCCTGCGAGGCCTCAGGGCGGACCTGACTCACGTTGGCTGAGTGATTAGTGGATGTTCTGGAAGTGACCTGGTCCTTAGACTTTGTTTTATTGTGCTGGTATGTGTTGAATTTTACTATACTTGGTCCATTGATGCATTTATATCATGAAATCATCCTCATAAATCCTAGGGTAAATGCCATTTGACCTTAGAGGATTACTTTTACGAATATTTTCAAAAATTAGATTTTGCTGGCATTTATTATTTTCTTTATTCCTCAGTGAAGTTGGTCTTTGATGGTCTCTTTTGACTCACGTCTGTGTGCATGCATGCTTGGTGTTTATCTGCCTCCTCTCTTCCTCACTCAAAGATACTGGTTCCAGAACTCTGTGCCATCCATCCAATCCCAGCATCACTGTGGAGAAAAGCAGTTTGTCTCCCCAGCGTTCTTTATCGCCTTCACTGCCTTCTGACTGCAGAGGAGCTCAGAGCCCGGACAGCCAGCGATGCTGGCGTGGGAGCCAGATCGCTTCCTGCGGATTTTAGGTATGCCTCTGCCATTGACCAGGGGAACGCAGGTCTTGAGATCCTTCTTGCAAAATAGCAGTGTGAAGTTAAAAGTTAAATGTTACACAGAATAATTCTTCAAAGATTAAAAGAACGATGGGTGTCTAATATATGAGATTAATACATTGTTTGACCCCTGGGTGCAGCTCTGTGTGTTGGGTCGTGGGGTCTGTGTTCTGGTCAGATCTCAGAGGAGACGAGCTCCGGGGTCAGATCATTTCTCTGGTAACAACAGGAGTGAGAAGGAGGACAGCTCTTGGTCACTGTGCTGGCATTTCAAGGCTGCTTTCTCTTTGAAAAAAACAGATATACATTAAAAAGCAGTGGCCCAAGCATGCTCTTTGTCTTCATTATTTTGTTCCCTTGCTAAAGTCTCTGCATTCTAAAGAAATTATTGCTTTAACTACTCAAATTAATTTGGGTCATGCAGTTGGCAATACCAAGATGGCTTTAGGAGTTGAAGGAACTTGAACTTATGGTAGTTGTGTACTAACTAGCTCAGCTGGTCATCAAGGCCACATGGGACTCGTTGGCCCCATTTCGGGTGGAGGCTGAGGCACAGCGAGGTGGCCCAGAGCCACTCAGCCTGGGGCTCCAGCCTGAGGCTCCAGGGCCCACAGGGGCCTCCATGCCTCCTGACCTTCTGAACTGCCCCCTGGGCTCTTGAGCAAGAGAGTGGCTCCACAGTGGAGGGACCGTGGCCCGCTTCTGAACTGGCATCGTGCAGAATTCCTGGGAAGGTTCTCTTCTGGCCTGAAAACTTGCTTCTCTTCTAAGGGAGGCATGTATTTATAGGGCTCTTTATTTTTTAATTCAAATTGCTGTTGCTCTGAACCTAGTTCTTTTGAAGAGTCTGACAAAGTCATAAACATATCTTTGCAGATACCCTAACTTAGACTTCGGGTGGAAAAAATCTATTGACAGCAAATCTTTCATCTCAGTCTCTAACTCCTCTTCAGCTGAAAATGACAATTACTGTAAGCACAGCACACTTGTAGTCCCTGAAAATGCTGCACATCAAGGTGCTAATAGAACCTCCTGTCTAGAAAATCATGACCAAATGTCTGTGAACTGCAGAACGTTACTCAGTGAGTCACCTGGTAAGCTCCAAATTGAAGTTTCAACAGATCTTTCAGCAATTAATGGTCTTTCTTACAATAAAAGTCTTGCCAATGGCAGTTACGATTTAGCTAACAAAGACTTTTGCCAAGGAAATCAGCTGAATTGCTCCAAGCAGGAAATACCTGTACAACCAACTACCTCATATCCCATTCAGAATTTCTACGATTACGAGAGCCAGCCCAAGCCCAGCGCTGAATGTACTCTCCTGAGTCATAAATACCTTGATGGAAATGCTGACCAATCTACCTCAGATGGGAGTCACAGGAAGGCCATGACGGTTGGTGCGACAAACCCTGTTCAAGCGCTCGAGGACAGGATGGATTCTGAGCAGAGCCCTTCGGGGGGTTACTCCTCCCGGACTCTTGGCCCCAACCCCGGACTCATTCTCCAGGCTTTGACTCTGTCCAATGCTAGTGATGGGTTTAACCTGGAGCGGCTTGAAATGCTCGGCGACTCCTTCTTGAAGCATGCCATCACCACATATCTGTTTTGCACTTACCCCGATGCTCACGAGGGCCGCCTTTCATATATGAGGAGCAAAAAGGTAAGCGCTCTTCTGGGAGCTGAGTGTTGCGTGTGCCTGAGAGTGGTTTGAAGTGTTGCAGAATCTCGAGGACAGGCAAGTGTTGCCTGCAGAGACGGCAGCGCCAGCCAAGCACGGCTTTCCGTTGTTCCTCTGGTTGTTCCTCTGGGCCAGCCGAAGCCTGTGATGGAGCTGCCCAGCAGGTGACGTGACTCTGCTTGACATGGTGGCACTCTCGGGGTGGGCTGAAACTGAGTTGTGCCTTGTTCATTGGCGGAGACTCCCTTAAAGGAAACTGCCTGAGTGCGCCTCTGGGCCCCGCAGTCCCCGAGGGCTTGTGCCTGAGGGAGCGCTGGCTTGAGGGTGCTGTGCTGGCCTGTGAGGTGTGCGACTGTTAGTGACGCAGGCTTCTCGTGGAGAAGCTCTCCTGCCAGGTGTTGGGGAATCAGGGAAGGGAAGGAATAGCCATGTGGCCAGCCACTGTCCAGCATGAGGCGGCAGCGAGAGCTCTGAGGAGGTTCATTCGATGGCCCCGGGGAAGGGCGTGCTCTGAAAGTTTGTGCAAGGAAGAAAGGTAGGTGGTAACATATCTGAAGGATGATTAAAGAAAGAGGCATCCAAGGGCCACGGGAGCGCCCCTGACTGTAACTTAGCTAGCTGCTAATTACCCCGGGGTCAGCCCCAAACCATCTGGCTTTGGTGGCCTTGTCTCTCCTTGGCCACCAGCTGCTTCTGAGAGTGCCCTGTCACACCAGGCTCTGTGCGGGGTGTTTCCCAAGGGCTAGCTCTTTATCTTCTCAGTGAACCCCGGGGAGCAGACACATCCCCATTCTGCAGACGGAGAGATCACGTAGGGTCTTCTGGCGGGTCCAGGAGAGCCAAGAGTGCGTCTGAGGCTGGAGGCCACCACCCCACCCCCTCTCAGCACCCGGGGTACTGCAGCCGATCAACTGTGGCATTGGGGTGGGGTGGGGAGGGTGATGAGGCCCTGAGAAGTGTGAGGAGCTGGGGTGGGGCTGGGGCTTTAGGCCTCCTGCACCTGGAGGGAGTGGTGAGTGGGATGTGGAGATGGGAGGGGCCACAGAGGCTCAGAATGAGCAGGCTTCAGGCTTCTGGGGACAGGGCAGGGAGGAAATGCAGAGGCTGGGAGGAGCCTGCAGGAGGGAGCAGGAGGCTCTGGAGCTTCTCCGTGAATCAGCGACCTTGGGCTCCTCCTTCCTTGGAAAGAACAACCCTCCCATCTGGCCCCCGGCCCTTTTTGGCATGCCCACCCCCATGCATGTCTTGGGTCCCACACAGGCTCGAGCCCTCGCCCATGCACTGCCTTGTTCTGTGCTCACCCACGTCTGCCTGTGAGTTCTGCCCACGATTGAGTGTGTCCTGGGTCCTTCTTTGTCCTCCATCCTGTGATGATTTCTGTCACCTTTGGGTGGGCGTCCCTCCCCCGTGAGGGTGTGTTCCACCCTGCCCTCTTCCTGGCATTGGTGAGGCTTTGTTCTCAGAGCATGGAGAGGGAAGCCCGCAGGGGGCTAAGCCTGCGAGGGAGAGTGCTTGTGCAGGCCCTGGGGGTCGCTGGCCTACCAGCCTGTGTGTGCAGGGATGGCTCCTATGCCCTGTGGTTCCCGCGGGGTTGCCTGACCCAGGGCTTCAGTGGTTGGGCGCTTGTAACATGGTTGAGCCACCTGGAAGGAGTGCGTGTGAAGGACTTCCATCTTCATGAACCAGTTGTAGAAAACGGAAGTGGGATTGACAGTGCCAGACCCTATTGTCCCAGCAAAGACTAGATAGATTGGGGCAGATGAGGGGAGAGGCATCAGGAAAAACAGACCAGAGAGCAGATAGTAAAGCTGTCTTGTTGATGTGCATAAACAAACCCTTTTGCTTCATTTTAAAATAGTTGAACAAAAATGTCTTGAAATGCCTCCAAAACAAAGAAATAATATTTGAGCAAGCATTACAATTGAAATCACATTTGTGGCTTTGATTCTGGGAATAGAGCATTCTTTTTGCTCTGTTGAGTGCCAGTTTTCGCTTTGTAACTGGAGTTGATGGCATCTCCCGGCCCGTCTCATTGAGAAAATTGTGGCATCTTGACTTTTTATACGGACTTTTTTCTGCCCTGAAAATTCCAATTAGTAGTTTGTCTTTTATATCATTAGGCTGTGTTTTCAAAAGCTTGAAATTTTCTGAACTGTTCCGACTCATTCATAAGGAATTTGCATATTTACATAGTTCTTTTTTGTGTTCTGCGTTTCATATTCAGAAATACTTAACTCCACCAAAGGGCATAGAAGACTTGGGAACTGAATATTCTTTTCCTGTCATGAGTGGGTGGAAAAACCCTGTGCAGCCCTTACCATTGCTGACCGGGTAAAGCCACATGGAGAGCATGTGCCAAGGCCATGTGCCCACGTCTTGTGTGAGTTTCCCGCCAGCCACTGATGGACTCGTGTCCTGTGCATGTTTTCTGCTTTAGGTCAGCAACTGCAACCTGTACCGCCTGGGGAAGAAGAAGGGCCTGCCCAGCCGCATGGTGGTGTCGATCTTCGACCCCCCTGTGAATTGGCTGCCTCCTGGCTACGTGGTGAACCAAGACAGAAGCAACACAGAGAAGTGGGGGGAAGATGACATGGTGAGTTTTGGGTCACGGGAGGGATTTGCCTTTTGGTGAGCTGGAGAATTTGTTCTATTGATTTTGCCGTTTCCCTTCCCTGGTGTGTGTATTAATTCCGTTCAACAGACTCTTTTCATGAATTCAGAAGTGGTGCTGTAATTGTGGTGGGGATGGTGTGTCCTCTGACTGTCTTCCTTCTCCAAAGGCAGAGCAGCATGTGGGGTTCAGACGCAGAACAGAAGAGCAAGACCCTCTCACGGCTCCCTTCGCGATCACGTGTGGCAGCTTGTGCTGGGTCCGTAGTGCTGCCCAACGAAACGGCCTTTCCGTGACCTGTGATCGCAGGGTGTGTGAGGCCGTTTCAGTAACATCTTGCTTTTGTAGCTCAGATCTCCTCGGTTAGCACTGTTCCTCCTCCCGTGAACTTAACATCACACATAAAGGTTGTCGTTTTCTGGAAATAATTTAAGCCCTGCCAGTGATTTGAGAAGACGTCGGCGATTAGCAGCAGCTGCTTCATTCTGTCTAGTCTCGAAGGCCACCAGAGGGCACCGGGGAGGGCTCTGAGCTGCAGGAGCTGCCTGTGTGCGGTGGTGGCAGTGGCCGGTGGGCTGGGAAGGCCGTACCTTTTCCAGAGTTCATGGCGACCCCCAGGCAGTGTCCTCTCCAGGAGGCTGGCTGTGTGTTTAAGATAGGTTGGCTCGTTGCTTCATTTTTACTTCAGGCCAACGATGACCACACCACTTCTTCCACAGGTTGTAGTTTCTTTGCTTCTTTAATTTTTGAGTTGGAGTTTCTGTTTGTCTCCTGTCTTCTTTCTGTCGTGTGCCTCCTGCCTCTCCGTATTTCCAGGGGGTTTGCTCTGTGACTCTACCGTGATTTTTACCTGTTTATTTTGCATGTATTTAACTCACACAGTATTTTATTTACTACAGAAATGGAACTTATCCGGAAAAGCATAAAGAGACTATTTTAATGCAAGTTAGGTCAGAAAAATTACATTTGTTATTAATTTAGGGATATGTAGAGCCCTAGAGGAAAATGTTTAGATTTTGAGCTTTAGGGAAAAAAAGTATTTCTGTGAAAAACATTCAGGTAACAGGGATTCTTCTTTATTGTTTTGTAATTTATTTGGCTCTTTTTAGCAACTTGCAGCATAAAGGTGATATTGGCATGTCATTTTGATTTTCTTTTGAGATGCAACGCAAAGTTCAATTTATTGTCCTTCATGTTTCTGGACCTGGCATTCTGGTGCTTGGAATGCATCATAGATATGGTTCAGAGTTTCACTTAGTCACTTCCTTGTGCTGAAAGAGGCCTTGCACTGTGTTGGGAAGGCCTTGTGGTTCAGGCCCACTCCAGGCCAGTCCTCCCGCCCCTCACCACCCCTCAGTCCACAGGCTGGCGACCTCTCCATGCAGATGCCTCCTGGGAGCCCGTGTGGAGGTGAGGCCGCAGAAAGCTGACTTGGACTGTCAGAAAAGGGCTTCGTGCTGGTGTTTTTTCTTAAAAGGCTTGAAGTGCTCTTGGAAACATTTTATGAGGTAGAAGCCGCCACTGTGCAGATGAAGAATCTGAAACCCAGAGGCATTAAGGGACTTTGCCTGGGATCACACAGTTTATTTGCGGTAAAAGCCAGTCCTTCGTGTTTTCGTGTTCTGCCAGTTTCAGCTCATAGTAGCACCTTGCTAAAGACGCATGAGGTTTTGTTTTCTTTTTTAAACGATTCAGTCTTTTTTCTTTTTTTTTTAATTGCAATTTAGCCCTTTTTGTCTTAGGGCCAAACAATAATCAAAAACATCTTCATGTTACCTTGGAAAAGTATAGAGTTTTTAGCAGGAAATAGTTCTTTGAGGTCTGCCACTGCAGTTTCTTTTGGTATTCTTCCTTATTCTTAAAGTTTTTTTTTTAATTAAAAAAAAAAATGAAAAGATACACAGTTATAGATATATAGCTTGGCTTACTGCTATTATTTCTTTTCAAGCTAATACAGTATTTGTGTCTCTTGAGTTTCACTTAAAATGAAACATTTGCGCTTTTTGGAAAATGCTTGATGGTTTGAAAAACCTTTTGTCAGAATACTCTGGAAAGTTGTTTCAGTCCAAATTGAAACGGTGCTCCTGCCTTTCCACCCCCACCCAAGTAAAGTTTTTTAAAAATTGCATAACAGGAATTTGGCATCTTTCTAGCATTGTAAAAAAGTTGCATCATTATTGAGTTCTAGCCCATTATTAGGGTTGTCATTCACAAACAAGCGTTTGCCAAAGAAATTGGAATTAGCAAAGATCTTTTGACAGAAGTTGGATTGCTGTGTTTCATGTTAGTCTAAATTTTCTTCTGTTTTTGTCAGTTATGCTATAATCTGCTCCCTTGATTACTGTAGCTGAAAGTGGAGAGAAAGCATAATTTCTCAAATTCATAGCTTCACTCAGTGGTCGCTTTTATTTTTCAAGCAAAGCAATTTATTTTTTATTGCGAATGTACTTTGATTTGAAGTGGAAATGGGGATAAGAACTGTTGCACTTTTTTTGTGTTTTGAAAATACTTTTATCTGTTTTTATATTGCTCTCCTAATTGTAGAAGGAATGCTTTTTATACATCTGGAATTTCATTTTATTAATTTGGAAATATTTCTGAAAACCACGTGACCATATTTTAAAATGTTGTCAGCAAAATTGAAGCTCTCTGTTGGGCCCGTGAGTGCGCTCATCGGGTCCTGCTAGAGTCAGACTCCTCCCTGAAGTTTTGCGTTGTGGACATTAATTTCAACTTTATATCCATGCGCAAACTCCTTAACCTAAAGCTTCATACTGGATAAAGGTCATTTTATAACTTAGAAAACGAACATTCACAGGACATGTTTCACTGTGTTTATGTGATTAAATAACTTATTTTATGTTAATTGAAAACAAATGGCCGTGATTTTAAAGTTGCCTCTTAGTATTTGAGGTTGTCATCTGAAATTATCCATAACCCTCGCTTTTATTGAGTTTCAGACCCTTTTAAAAACAGCAGCCCTGTCTCCCCTCCTTCCCATTCCCCTCGTTGCAGACAAAAGACTGCCTGCTGGCTAATGGCAAGCTGGATGAGGACTACGGGGAGGAGGATGAGGAGGAGGAGAGCCTGATGTGGAGGACCCCCAGGGAGGAGGCCGACTACGAGGATGACTTCCTGGAGTATGACCAGGAGCACATCCGGTTCATCGACAGCATGCTGATGGGGTCGGGCGCTTTTGTCAGGAAGATCTCGCTCTCTCCTTTTGCAGCCACAGAGTCTGCATGCGAGTGGAAGATGCCCAAAAAGGCCTCCTTGGGTAGCATGCCCTTTTCGTCCGACTTCGAGGATTTCGACTACAGCTCTTGGGATGCCATGTGCTATCTGGACCCTAGCAAAGCTGTCGAGGAGGATGACTTTGTGGTGGGGTTCTGGAACCCGTCGGAAGAAAACTGTGGCGTCGACACAGGGAAGCAGTCCATCTCCTACGACCTGCACACGGAGCAGTGCATTGCCGACAAGAGCATCGCCGACTGCGTGGAAGCCCTGCTGGGCTGCTACCTGACCAGCTGCGGGGAGAGGGCTGCACAGCTCTTCCTGTGCTCGCTGGGGCTGAAGGTGCTCCCTGTGACCAAAAGGACGGACCGGGAGGGGGCCGCGGGCAGCCAGCTGAAGCCCCTCTCGGCGGGCGCCACGGCCCCTTCCGTGGCTGGTCCCCGCGCTTCCGTTTTGAAAGACTTGGAGTACGGCTGCCTGAAGATTCCCCCGCGATGCATGTTCGATCATCCAGACGCGGACAAGACGCTGCATCACCTCATCTCGGGCTTCGAAAACTTTGAGAGGAAAATCAACTACAGATTCAAGAACAAGGCTTACCTTCTCCAGGCTTTCACACACGCCTCCTATCACTACAACACCATCACTGGTAAGGAGCGCGGACCCACGCCTGACTCGGAAAGTGAGCCTTGGTGCTGCTGCGGGTTTGTGGCCATGTGTAGACAGATGCATGTACGGTGTTAGCGCTGGCGGTGTGGGGGCAGGGAGGAAGCAGAAGGAAGAGAGGGAGTCTGGTGTCTTCCTCCTCATCTGGGGAGCGAGTGCTGCTTTGTCCTGGAGAGAGCTGAGGGCGTCCCTGTCCACGCGCTCTCTGTGGCAGCGCTGTTTTTT
Organism: Tarsius wallacei; assembly: GCA_963574415.1. NCBI lineage: Eukaryota > Metazoa > Chordata > Mammalia > Primates > Tarsiidae > Tarsius > Tarsius wallacei. Next base: position 57,201 of record CAUYQG010052088.1, read on the forward strand.
TGTTTTTTTTTTTCTTTTTTTCTTTTTGGCAGCGCTGTTTTATCTGCTGCCTCATTAGAGACGGCTGAGCCTTGGGGTTTCGGTGTTTTCCCACTTTGTCCTGTCCAATGCCTTTTGCCCGTTCAGCGCTGCTTGATTTACTGGTATGTTCTGGATGCATTTTCACCTTCTGTGATTGTTCTTCTTGGACAAAAAGGGCCCTTTCTCAGGGTGTTTTAAAGTCTGAAGATGGATAGATGAAAAGAAACGATTTGACAGGAAAGTTGCACAGCCCTTGCCTAACTTAACCATCCGTCACCTTCTACTTGTTGTTGTGCTCTGTGCCTCTCTCCTCTGTTTGACCGGCTCCCAGTCCATTAGACAGACAGAAGGGAGAGCATGTCCTCAGAAGCAGCCCGCGTCAGCTTGCGAGACACAGCTGAGGTTTACATTTTGATCTGTGTTTCAGAGGAATCCAGAATACCAAAGCAAAGTGTGACATTTATAGTTTATTTAATAAAAACAGTATAGGTTAAGATGATCAGCAAAATGTAAAACCAAAAAGGGAAAAACTATCTGACTCTAGACTAGAAAGCCTGGGGAAACCCGAAGCCTAGTTTTCTCGTGGAGAAGATAAGACACAGTTTTCTAGTGTGCTCTTCTGGAAGTCAGGGGTCTTGGGTGCCAGCCTGTCCCAGCCCCTGCCTCTGAACTCATGGGTTAGTGTGGGACAAGTCACTTTTTATCCCTGCCTCCGTTTCCTCGGCTGAATGGATCCTTTTAATCACTGCGAGAAAACAGAGGTGCCAGTTAACGTCAATAACATTCACACTTGTCCACTGCTGTGCCTCTCCTTTTCCGCCTCTTGGTTTGTGGCAAATCCCTCATTTCTAGAGCAGCTCGAGTTGACAAGAGGCTCTTCTTTCCTGTCTCCCTGTGCCCCAAGTATAGCATAGGAGTAGCAAAGGGTGGTGTCAGACACACGTTCCAGAGTGGGAGCGAGGCAGTGCCCATGTGTTGCAGTGGCCGCAGAGCGTGGCATGTGTGGAGGGGGCCTGGCAAGGCCCAGCTCTGCTGAGTGATGGCATGGGTGAGACCTGCCAGGCGTGCCAGCCCCCGCCTGGCCTGTGCGCTGCCCAAGGAGGGTTCCGTGAGCGTGCTATCACCTGGGAGATTGTTGGGTTTTTTTCAGACAAGCATCAGTCTTGTGGCCACTCGAAGATTTCATGACCCCAATTTATATGTAAGAAATGTGCTTAACTTGCCATTAAAATTTAATTTCCACAGGAAGGGTAAGCACATGTCAAATAATTTTTTCACTGAGGAGTGAGCAGGCAAATGACCCTCAGTGAAAGTCTTTTAAGTGGGTTTGGGGATCAGGCCTTGACAAAGGCACTTCTGCGCAGCTAGCTAGCACCAGTGTGGTCACACCAGCTCACGCTCCACTTGGGGTCCTCCCAGATTGCTACCAGCGCTTAGAATTCCTGGGAGACGCGATTCTGGACTACCTCATAACCAAGCACCTTTATGAAGACCCGCGGCAGCACTCCCCAGGGGTCCTGACCGACCTGCGCTCTGCTCTGGTCAACAACACCATCTTCGCGTCGCTGGCTGTCAAGTATGACTACCACAAGTACTTCAAGGCCGTTTCTCCCGAGCTCTTCCATGTCATCGACGACTTTGTGCAGTTTCAGCTCGAGAAGAACGAGATGCAGGGAATGGATTCTGAGGTTAGTGGTGTGTCGGGAGACACTGAGTTCAGGGCTGGAAAAGGCCGTCCAGCCGGGGGCTCAGTGGTTTCCGAGTTCCGGCCGCACAGCTGCCTTGAAGGGGTGGCGGGGGGCCTGGGCTGTGGGGTCCTGGGTGCTGTGCGGTCTCTGGTTCTCTGGGGAGCACTGAGTGGACTACAGGAGGCCTTGGGTGTTTGCCCCTCTGTGGACTGTGTGATCATTCAGGTGAGAAGGAGGACAAGGGGCTGGTGGCTTTCTCTGGCTGTTCTCTGTTGTCAGGCCTTCGCTAGGGCGCCGGCATCCAGGCCCCTCCTCCTCCTCCTCCAGGGCAGGCTTAGCTTTAGGGAGAGCTCAGTGCAGTTTCCTCTGTCTTTCTTTTTTAAACGGACCAGAAATATTGGCTAATATCTCAGGTAAGCATCACAAGTGTACATTCTGCTTCTGCTCAAAATGGGAAGCTCTCCCTTAAAAAACAAACTTTTAATTTTTAACCATTGGCATTTGGGAGGCTTCTATAGTGAGTTCAGCCAAAGGTTCTTTCGAGACAGAGCTAACTGGCGTATTTGTGAGCTGTTGTGAATTGTTGTAGGAAAGGGTATTGCTTAGGTCTTTCCTCTAGTCCTTCCCTAACATTCATCTGCATACCCATGTCCCCAGGAGAGCACTCTCATTTCTTATTCTTCCTATTCGAATTCCGCTAGCTTCCTTATTTTTGTAGCCGTTTTTCATTGTTCTTGCTTTAATTTGTACCTTAACACTTCTAATTGCACTAAGCCATTGTTGGGCAGCAGTGAATTCCTTTGACTTTCTGTGGGAAAAGTTAAGAGTCTAGGTTTTGAAGTCTAGTCTCAAGGCTGAGTGTCACACCCTGTTCGCTGCCCAGACGCAGGAGGGAAGGTTGGAGGCCACCCATGCGTGCTCCCTGCACCTGGGTCGCTCTCCAGGCCTCGCCGTCTGGGTCAGGGCAGCCTGCAGTGAGGCGGGAGGCAGGACACAGTGACACGTCGTCAGAGGCTCACGTTTGAGGCCTCACATTTGCGGAGTTGGCTGGAATAGACTTCAATCACTCTCTCCATGCTGGTGGGGCATGCTGGTTCTGCTTTTGTTCATTCTTTTCTTTTGTTTATATAAACATATGTATAGAAGTTACAAGAACCAATTGGAAATGTCGAGGTCTGGCATTTCTGACTTCTGTTTGATCTTAAGAAAGTCTCTACCTCTCTGGGCCTCAGATTTCCCATCTACAAAGACAAAGTTAAACTTTGATAAGTTCTGGAATTCTGTGTCAAAGTTGTGATAGGTGAACAAGAAATATCTTGATTTTTAGTAATCAGCATTGTGATGTATTATTTAGAACTCTCTGTGGCTAACTGTGCATCTAGAAATCAGTATTTTCCCTCCGTCTCTTTATCTCTCTTTCACAAGTGATTTGTGTTTATTTTAGAAAAATGAGAAAGTACAAGTAAACAAAAAATGAATTAAAGTGGCCGAGTTATACTAACTCAAAAATAACCAAGATTAAGATTTGGGGATGTGTATAGACATAAACATATAAAATAGAAAAGGGAGTTATATTATGCATAGTATAGTATAGCCTGTTTTTCCACTTAATACATTATGAATGACTTTCCGTGTGTTGATTGACACTATGATTTTCAGTAGCTATATGCTAGTCAATAAATATAGCTAATTTATTTCAGTGGTTCTTTATGGCTGGACAGTTAAGTCGTTTTTAGTTAGGACTTCTTTCTCATAGCTCCAGATGTGGTCATTATGCATGCTTATCCAGTCATCTCCTTAAAGCAAGTTCCTAGAGTTGGGACAGCTGCGTCAAAGAATTGTGGACTTCTGAAAGGCTTTTCGTGCATATGTAGGGGTTTGTTGTAGTCATTGGAATACCTACTGTGTGCCTGGTGCTTTATTCTCGTGAACGGGTATCAAGTGGCTTAATGGAAAGGGAGCTTTCGGAAAGACATTTGGGAAGATACCTTCCACATAGAATTTTCCTACCCAAAGAGGAACCACTTCTCCTCTGGAAGCCGTGTGCACCCTTGCCAGCGCCGTTCGAGCCAGGACTGTTTAATCCTTGCCTGGCTGCTGGGGGCCAGATTGTTTCAAAGCACGCTTCTTTGATTACTAGTGAATTTGAAGGGTTTTTTTTTTCCCATCCATACTTTCATTGACTGTTTCTAATTCCATGTTAAAAATTGGTTTTTTTTTAATTTAGAAGAAATATTGTTTCCTTTGCTGGGTGTAGACTGTGAAATAGAGTGGGGATTTTTTTCTTTCTTGAGAAGTTTGAAAAACTTTTTTTAACAAGGCAAGGCGTTTGTGAAGAACCTAATACAGCATAGTAGGCCACAAGTGGTTGGCTTTGTTCCCTTCATTAAAGAAATAATGAAAGTCATATTCTATCCCATAAAAGAACCCAAGTCTGTGGCCTGCTTTTTAAAGTGCCCCCCCCGCCCCCTTGCTTACAAGTTGCTTTTCTCTCTGTTGTAGCTTAGGAGATCTGAGGAGGATGAAGAGAAAGAAGAGGACATCGAGGTCCCAAAGGCCATGGGGGACATCTTCGAGTCGCTTGCCGGAGCCGTGTACATGGACAGCGGCATGTCGCTGGAGACAGTGTGGCGGGTGTACTACCCGATGATGCGGCCACTCATAGGTATGGCCGGCGCCGCCACAGCAGACACACACACGGCAGCAGTGGTTTCAGGGCTGCTGCTCATCCTAGCTTTCTTTCATTTTGATCACAGAAAAGTTTTCTGCGAATGTACCCCGTTCCCCTGTGCGAGAATTGCTTGAAATGGAGCCAGAGACCGCCAAATTTAGGTAAGCAAAAATGTACTTGGAAAAAAAATTAGCTGACTTAAAAATGAGGGGGAAGAGTTTGCACAGACACTGTACATGAATGACTCTGAAAAATCCTGGGGCGTGCTGCTACCCAGTTTCCATTTGTAGCCTGATTGGCTTCTCTTTTTCTCTTTGTTTTCCTAAAGTTATGCTGAATTTTAGAGGACAAGGCCACCCTGCTGTCGGTGGTGTGTGCAGTGAGTCCTCGTGCCTGCATCCTCTGTGTGGTGTTGGCGTGCATGTGGGACTCTGGGACTCCGAGTGCTTACTACACGCTGACTGACATGTATCACAAGTATTTCTGACTTCTCATTCAAGCTGTTTGGATTTTTTACAGCCCGGCTGAGAGAACTTACGACGGGAAGGTCAGAGTCACTGTGGAAGTGGTGGGAAAGGGGAAATTTAAAGGCGTCGGCCGGAGTTACAGGATCGCCAAGTCTGCGGCAGCCAGAAGAGCCCTGCGAAGCCTCAAAGCGAATCAACCTCAGGTTCCCAACAGCTGAAGCCCCTTTGTATATCTGAAAACAAAAAACAAACGAGCAAAATTAAGGGGGAAATATTTAAATCGGAAAGGTTGACTTACAGCTGATACTGAGCGGAATTAAATTGGAGGCAGAATTTAAAGTTTGTGTGATAGCAAGATAGCAGAATAAAACATTTAACACATGTATAAACATTTTGGAACTAACTGTAGTTTTAGTTTTTGCGCAGACACAATCTTATCTTCTTCCCTCCCTTCTGCTGTGTTTAAATCACGAGAGTGCTTTACTGAGGACATTTAGCAAGTGTTTGCAGTGACGACTGGCCTTTTGCGGTCCTCAGCTCCATTTCTGTGCGCCCTGCTTAGCGCCAGAAGGCCGCGGAGCTGAAGCCCTGCAGGCCCCGGGCCGTGTCGCACCCCTCCCTCCGTGTGTGCAGTAGTAGCGCCCGTCCTGCGGCGGAGGACAGGGTTTCCAGAGGAGAGTGGCCAGTGCTCTTTTCTTTCCCTGTCACGCTTGTAAGGTGATGTTCCTGGCCGCTGTTGCACTTGGTAGTAAGGGACAGGTCTTAAGTCACATTGGCTGGCATGTTGGTGAATCACATTGTCGTTTTCTGATGCCACATAGTCTTGCATAAGAAAGGTTCTTGCCTTAAAAGTCAAACTTCACGGATGTTCTTTAATTTCTCCTCGTTTTGGAACAAACTGTTTTACATTCCCTTTGTTGTATTATGCATCGACTGTTGAGTCAGCGTGATATTTACAGCTCACTAGTATAGTTGTCACTTAACTTATTACAGGATCATAACAGAACTTCTGTTGTATGTGTCATGAAGACATTTTAAAAAGCAGAATGTGTAGTCTGTGGATATTTTTTATCATAAGAAAAATGATCTTTGGCTAAATACCTAATTTTACTAAAAACCTCCAGCTAGGTAGTTCCACTGATGGAAATGTGTATGGCAAATAATTTTGCCCTCAAGGCTGTTGCTCTAACAAAATAAACCTTAGACATATCACACCTAAAATATGCTGCAGATTTTATAATTGACTGGTTACTTATTTAAAGAAGCAAAACAGAGCACCTTTACCCTTAGTTTTCTCATATAAATCTCTCACTGTACTTTTCACAATGTTGCATGCGTACTTCACCTACCAAAGCTGTGCTGTTAATGCCATAGACGTTTAACGTTTGTGATAAACTGCCGTAATTTTGATACATCTATGTGATTTAAGTCATTAATTTAGATAAACTAGCTCATTATTTCCATCTTTGGAAAAGAAAAAAACATTTTTAGGCATTTGCCTAAGTTTCTTTAATTAGACTTATAGGCACTCTTCACTTAAATACCTCAGTTCTCTTTTCTTTTGCATGCATTTTCCCCTGTTTGGTGCTATGTTTATGTATTATGCTTGAAATTTTAATTTTTTTTTGCACTGTAACTATAATACCTCTTAATTTACCTTTTTCAAAAGCTGTGGGTCAGTCTTGCACTCCCACCAACATACCAGTTGAGGTTTGCTGCAATTTGCCCCATTAATTATGCTTGAAGTTTGAGAAAGCTGAGCTGAGGCGTCTCGTGGTTTCCAGCACCTCCTTCTGAAGTGGCTGCTTCTTGTAATGCTGCAATTGTGTTTCTGGTTACAGTTGAATACTGTATTCTTGCTTTATCTGCACCATCCCCCGCAGAGAAATGCCTCTGTGCACGTGCGCCCATGGATACGCCAGCCCTGCTTCCCCAGGGCCCACGTGGAGGGACGCGGTGCTTATCCAGTCGTAGCCTGAAACCAAGACGGAAGCTGTTGAATGAGTTTTTGAGCACATTAATTTAGGTGACTTGTTTTAAAAGTATTCAACTCTGATTTGGAAACCTAGATGTCTATTTGATTAAAAAAAAAAAAAAGAAACCTTAATGTAAAATATTGTGGCCAGTTAAAGCAATTCTTAAATGATGTTACTGTAAAAGTATACAATTGAAAAGTAAGGCTGGATGTGAATTTTATTTGTGAGGGTGATTTGTGATAAGGTTAAATCACAGATCTCTTGAGAATTCATAAACTACCTGATGCCAGGAGCATAGGGCTTTGCATCGCGGCGATGCATTCATCCCAGTGCTACGGGATTCTCCCGCTTCCTCGCACCAAAATCAGTTTGTTTCACAGTTACGATCCCCAGTGGGAGAAAAATGCCTCAATATATTTTGTAACCTTAAGAAGAGTATTTTTTGTTAATACTAAAATGTTCAGACTTGGACACGATTAGGTCATACATTCTCAGGGGTTCAAATTTCCTGCTACCATTCAAAATGTTTTATCAACAGCAAACTTTAGCTAGTTCATTTTTTTTTGTTGGGGAAAAATAGCTGATTTTAATTTGACTCACAGTTTGAAGCATTCTGTGATCCCCTGGTTACTAAGTTAAGAAATCAAAAAGTACGAGCGAGACATATGAAATGGTTATAAATGCTTTTGTGCTGCTGATTTTGAATGCTGTAAAGTTTTCCTCTGTGTAGCTTGTTGATTTGTTTTGCAACTGTCAATTAAGAAAAGAAATCACCCTGTGTTGCCCATCTTCCAACCTGTCTCCCTTTGTTCCTGTGATTGCAATGCGAGGCCGAATGTACATGGAAAACCCACGGGGAGTGTGACTGTGCTCCGAGCACACGTGGGAAGGACTGGGGGCAGATCTTGAAGAAACAGCTGCAGAAATTCCTCACGATGATTGTGTGCAGGCTGGTTGGCATGAACCCTCCTTCGTTAGCGTTGTTATTTCTTTTATAATACACTTTCCGCAGTCCTAACTGTGCTGCATTTTGTACTTGCTTTCCCCTCTGTTCCGTTTATGTAGCACGATAAGCATTGCACTTGGTACCGTGCTTTACCTCATGTCGAGAAATGTGCTTGACGGAGAGGAGAGAGGTGGGTGAGCCTTGCTGCTGTTCTGATCTACCGACTTGGAGAGAGAATTCTAACGCCTGTGGTGCGTCAGACACTCGCACGACTTCTGTAGGTCGTTTTTGTCTGTGGCATTTTCACTGTTTGTGACAGGATGACAGAGATGTGTTCCCTGAACTCTGAATCATGTTTTCAAAATGTTTGTTACCTTTTTTCTTTTACGTTCTGTGAAGTGATTATGTTTAGAGTGACCTCTCCCACTCCTGGAATTATCTTTTAAGAAACGGACACTTTCCTTGTTAATGAGAGTGCGCCCTTGGAAAGAGGTTCGCAGGCTGCCTGGACAGCAGGAGGCTAGCAGCTGCGGCGGTTGGTCCTGTCAGTTCTGGCTGCGGCTCGGCCACACCCCGGGCCGTCTAGAGGGACTGCGCAGTCATGGAGCCCAGGCCCGCTGTGGTCCACTTGGGGCCCAGTCGGTTTTAAGCGTTCTGCCTTGCTCTATGAGGATATCCAAGCCTTTTATACAACATGTAGGCCACCAGATCTTGCTGTCTTTATTTAACTGCATCCTTAACCAGTTTGCATCATGTGCGGAAGAGAAACGCATGTCATGTTTATTCCCTATGTGGTTGTTTGAATTACATTTAAATAGGTATATTTTTCCAACCACTGATTACTTTTCGGGAATTTAATTATTTCCAAATAAATTTCTTTATTTTATATTGTACATGAAATGTTTTAAAGATATGTCTAAGACCAAGAATATTAAAGTGATTTTAGAAGCTGTTGGAGACACCAGTAGCAATATCTAGGACATTTGCACCGAGACGTTGTGTGTGAAAATGGTCTTTCAGAACTAACTTGTAAATAATTTTAATCATGACTTGGTTTTCTTCCTAGTCCATTTTTAACTTGGACCTCACCCACAGACAGTGTCCATTGTACAGACACACTTGGAACCCCTGAGCCGCGCAGGTGACACAGCAAAGATACCGAGGTGGACAGGAAGTCAGTCCCTGGCTTTTTTGCTGTAAATAGAGTGAAGAAAAGTGACTACAGTCAAGTCAAACTAACGCCTATAATTTGATTGACAATAAACTCTTTTCCATCACATGCTGCAGCTGTTTCTAAAGAACGGGATGTAATTCGTTCACAAGTATAATGTGCTGCAAAGCCTGCAGCCGCCCCTGACGGATCGCGGTTTCCTTTAGCTGTTCTTTTGTAATAATTGTAGCTGAGTAAATCTCCAATAAAGTTACGGTCTGATCACTTCGTGTCCTTTTTCTTTTTCCTGTCTTGTTTGTTTTGATTCAGTGGGTAATAACATTGAGTGGTAGCAGAGATGTTCTTTAAAACATTTTAATTCCATGGTGATTCATACAAAAGTACATATTTTAATGAGGAAATTTTGTTTACCAAGTTTTGCTTCATGCCAACCTGTGGAATTATGTAGAAACGATTGTCTTGTTGAAGACTTAAATAATACCAGTTTGTTCTTTGGAAATTCTATCCCATTGGCTGCTGTGTCCTAGGTCTTGGGTTATTTTATGCATTTGACTCACTCCTTAATTGAACTTGGGTTTTTGGAAATTGGGTGTACAGAATGTTTGGCTGCTCGGTCTTTAGGACACATTTCCGGTATCCTGTCATTTCAGGCGTTTGACCCAGGCTTTTCGCAACTCAGTAAACTCAGCACTAATATGAATCACTTGGTTGTAGGAACAGGATGATAAGACGGTTGCAGGACGAGAAAACACTTTAGTTTTCCTTTGTAAGTTGAAGTCAGTCCCTTTTCTCTCTGACTGCTCTCAGTGAAAGAAGAAAAAGGAACCTGCGTTTCCAGCCTGAGGAAGGAAGCCCAGCCTCGGGCCAGGTCCTTCCTGCCACCCTGGTCCCGGCCCCAAAAGCTGCTCCGGCTGCAGCTCCCAAGGCTGGCCGCGAAGGCACAGCCAGGCCAGGCATGTCCTTCCGCAGAGCGTGGTGTGCAGGCAGGGTGGGCCCGAATGCGTGTGTCAGATCCAGGAGCGTGACGCAGGCTTCAGGTGAAGGGGCAAGCAGGGCCCCCGCCCGCTCAGGCGGGTGCTGTCATGGCACTGGCCGGAGCCAGGAGAGGGGGGTGTGTGGCCAGGAGTGCTTCCTACGCTGGCAAGGCACTTCGGGCAAAACCCTTATTTTTTTCTTTTTTGTCGTTGTGGTAAGACGTACATAAAATGTACCATTTTAACCCCTTTTAAGTGTCCAGTTCAATGGCGTAAAGTACATGCATGGGTGGGCACAGTGGCTCATGCCAGTAATTCCAGAACTTTGGGAGACTGAGACAGAAGGATTGCTTTAGACCAGGATTTTGGGACCAGCATGGGCAACATAATAAGACCCTGTTCAAAGAAAGAAAGAAAGAAAAATTAGCCATGCTTGGTGGAGCTTGCCTGTAGTCCCAGTGGCTCAGGAGGCTGAAGTGGGAAGATCGCTTGAGCCCAGGAGTTCAAGACCGGTCAGGACAATGTAGAGCAACTTGTCTCTACAGAAAAATCAAAAATTAGCCAGGCATGGGGGAGCATGCCTGTGTTCCCAACTCCTCAAGGGGGCTGAGGGGGAAGGCTCACTTGTGCCCAAAAGATCAAGGCTGCGGTGTGCCATTATACTCTAGCCTGGGCGACAGAGTGAAACCCTGTCTCTTAAAAGAGAAAGAAATACAGTACATTCACTAAGTTGTGCCACCATCACCACCCTCCAAGCCAGAACTTTTTTTTTATTCCACTTGAAACTCTGAACCCCCTAAACCCCAACTCCCCTTTCCTCTTCCTTCAGACCCCCGGTAGCCTCGGACCACTTTCTGTCTCTGAATTTCACTATTCTAAGGGCCTCACATAAATGGGATCAGACAGTGTGTTTTCTTTAAAGTCTGACTTAGCTCCGTTAGCATGTCATCAGGGTTCATCCACATGGTAGCATGTCCGAATTTGCCTTTTAAGGCGAGTGATGTTCCATTGTATGTTGATACACCCCGCTCGTTCATCCGCCAGGGGGTTGCCATTGTGAATGCTGCTGTGAACATTAGTGTAGACACACCTGTTGGAGTCACTGTGTTCTGTTGTTTGGGGTTTTATGCCCTGAGTGGAACCACTGGACCATGCCATACTGTTTTTCATAGTCCCACCTGCAGTGCACAAGAGTTCCAATTTCCTCATTTGTGTTCTGGGATTTTTTGGCGGTAGAGTTTTATTTTTCAGTTGGGGTCTCTGTCACCCAGACTGAAATGCAGTGGTACACCGCAGCCTTGACCTCTTGGGCCCAAGCAAGCCTTCCACCTCAGCCCCCTTGAGTAGTTGGGAATATAGGTGTGCGCCCCTATGCCTGACTGATTTTTGATTTTCCTGTAGAGACGAGGTCTCTCTACCTTGCCCTGGCTGATCTTGAACTCCCAGGCTCAAACGGTTCTCCCACCTGGGCTTCCCAGAGTACTGGGATGACAGGCTGTTTTCTGCTTCTGATAATAGCCATTCTGTTCGCATGAAATGGCATGTTTTTGTGGATTTGAACCGCACTTCCCTAGTGGTTAGGATGTTGCACCTCTTTTCATGTGCTTGTTGTTCATTTGTGTATGTTAAATTATCCAAGTTATTTACCCATTTTTGAACTGGGCTTTTGGCGGTGGTTGGGCTTTAGAGAATCTTTCTCTCTTCTGGATGTTAAACCTCGTGTTTCCTCCCATCCTGTGGGAAGCCTTTTTACTCCTGACAGTAGCCTTTGATGCACAAACATTTTTAGTTTTGGCGAAATCCAGTTTGTCCATCTCTTGTCGCCTATGCTTGGTGTCATAGTCCAGAAGTTATTGCTGAATCCAGTGTCATGAAGCTTTTTCACTGTTTTCTTCTAAGAGTTTTACAGTCTAGCTCTTAAGTTGGGTCTTTGATCTATTCTGAGTTAATTTTTATAGGGGTTGCAGTGGGGTTATATCTCAACAAGCCCATCATTTGGTTGAAAATGCATTTAATTCACCTAGGTTAGGCTTAGCCTAACCTCACTTAAATATGCGCAGGGCACTCCCGTTCACCAGCACATGGGCATAATTATCTAACATAAAGCCTATCATAGAGTCAACTGTTGAATATCCCCATGGGATTTGTTGAGCACGCCGCTGAAAGTGAAAATAGACTGGTTATGTGGGTACTTGAAGCGCCACTTCTACTGAGTGGGAATCACACCATCGTGAAGTCAGAACATCAAAAGTGGAGCCATCGGAGGCAGGGACTGTCCACCTCTGGTGTAAGGTAATGGTCTAACCTTCTTTGGCATGTGAATTTCCAGTTTCCCTGGCACCTATGCTTGGTGTCATAGTCCAGAACTTATTGCTGAATCCAGTATCATGAAGCTTTTTCACTGTTTTCTTCTGAGAGTTTTACAGTCTAGCTCTTAAGTTGGGTTTGTTGAATGCTTACATCTTTCTAGTGCTCTGCATTGAAAGGGCACTCTGCAAACATCCCTGCACCCATCCAGCTGCCTGGCTAAGAGCTTGGCAGGGATCACCCTTGGTTCCTGTCCTTCCCTTGCACCCTGTGTCCTGCCAGTCCATCAGCAAGTCCCGTTGTTGAGGCTCTTAGATAGGTCCTAATCCTGTCTCCGCTGCCACCACCGTGATCACAAGACTGCCTTTTACCTGGTTGGTGTCAAGCCTCCTAACCAGTCGACCTACTTCCCCTCTGTCCCTCCCTGATCTGTTTCTACCCTGTTGCTAGAGTGATCTGTTCAGGATTGAACGCAAATCCATCAAAATTCCTCCCGTGGCCTGCAAAGCCCCATGTGATCGACCTCTCCGTGACCGAGACCCCCTGCCTTGGCACCGTGGCCACCCTGTGGGCTCTGGGGTCAGACTTCCTGCCCATGAAGCCTGCTCTCTCACTGACCGTGTAGCCTTGGACAAATGGTGCCGTGTTCCTCTGCAGCAGTGAAGATAGGCATGTCTGGATCTCAGAGGCTGGCCAAGAGGACTAAGGGAGAGAACTCGGGAAGGTGCTTAGCACAGGCCCGGCGTGCAGGTAGCAGATCTCTGTGGAGATGTCTCAGTGTGGTTGGCTCCGCGTTGATCAGGGCCCCACCCGGTAGTTAACCCCAGGCGGCCCTGACACGGTCATCGGTTTAATGGGGCACTTAGTACCGCACTGTGTCTGGCCAACCCCGCGTGGGCCGAGAAGAGACACCGAGAGCAGGGCCTTTTCATGCTTCCTGCTGCAGACCTCACACCTGGCACCAGCTCTAGCTTGGGATGATGCATACCTATTCAGCGGTCCAACCTGCTGCGGCTGAACTAAACCTTCAAATAAGATGTTCTGCGTCACCCTTGGACCAGCCTTCACACGAGCATCAGATCGCTGTGGGACCAGGGCAATGCCTCCCCTTTTGCCTCTGACCCTACAGCCACCCAAGTCCAGCCGTTCGCATGCAGGCTGGCACTCTTGCCTCCGGGTGCTGGGGAGGGAAGCTGGGAGCCACACACCCACGTGCACGAGCGTGTGTGTCATCTCTACACTTGCTCAGAACCTGTGCCACGCTCTGCTTCTGCCTGGTCCATACCTCCTTGACCTTGGTCTTCAGTCCCAGCCGTTTGGACGAGGTGTTCATTTGCTCATTCAGGTCTTGGAATCTGAGCCCTTAAGCCTCCCATCTTTCTGGATGTTCTCAGTCCCATCTCTCTGCTCTGGAAATTGATCACAACCCTGGTGCCTCTGAAGCTTTGCCCTTTCCTGGACCAGGGGAGAGGATTAGAGAAGTGCATAGCTCAATCTCAGTAGCACAAATAGGAAGCTTTTACGAATATTCTTTAAATAAATGGGTCTGTCATCGAGGCTGGAGTACAGTGGCACGGTAATAGCTTACTGTAATCTCAAGTTCTTGGGCTTAAGAGATCCTCCTGCCTCAGCCTCCCAAGCAGCTGGGACAATAGGTGTACACCACTATGCCAGCTAATTTTTGCATTTTTTGTAGAGTTGGGGCCCTGCTGTGTTGCCCAAGCGGGTCTTGAACTCCTGACCTCAAGTGGATCTTCCCGTCTCAGTGCTGGGATTACAGGCATGAGCCACCACACCTGACCAGTAAGCTTATTTTTAAGGAATATTTTTTCTATAGGACTTACAATAACATGATTAAAATTAAAACATCTGAAGATGAATAAAAAGCATTGCAGTTAAAAATATGTCTGTATATACAGAGCTCTCCCCCACGGGTAGCCAATATTATTTAGTTCAGGTATTTTTTCAGACATTTCACACAAATAAGCAAATGCTATATAGGTTCCTGCCACGTTTGGTAAATGTGGTAACACACTATCACACACTTCATGTTGCTTTTTTAGTTAACAAATTGGAGAATATTCCATATCGGACTTCTTGGTTTTTTTCCTTAATTTTATAATTGAGGCAAAACAGTAATATGCACAGAGTGCATTCATCTTGAGGCAGCTCTGGATTTCACACGTGTGTGTGTGTGTGTGTGCACGTGCACACCCATGAAACCACTGTTTCTTTGCAACAGTCATGCTGTTTGTGGAGGTGCCCTTGTGGACTTAGCCTGGACCCTGTGAGATCCTTGCATTGTTCCCAATTACTGGTTAGAGGTAGAGGTGTGGTTAATATCCTTACATACTTCCTAATGCACATTTGTCCTTCTGAAGTCCAGGAAGCACCGAATCCAGTATTTCCAGAACTTGACAACACAACCTGACCCACACGGGGCGGAGTCTGTGCACAGTCCCTGCCCCACCGAGTGTGTCTGGTCCTGGGTTTCGCTGCAGACCCTGCTGGGAGTGTTGCATGATATATAGGACATGCTCTGAGTTACCTTGCTAAAATTCAGAGAATTCTGAATGGCAAAGCGCACCCTTCTCAAGTCAAGGGTTTCGGGTAAGGACTTGTGGACTTCATACCTGAGATTGGTGGCACACGTAACGGGTTGGGTCTGAGCTAAGTGATTCATTGGATGCCATTTTCTCCTCAATGCAGTTGTGAAAAGGGTTGCTTTGGGAGGGAAGTGGGTGCAGGTGGAGGCCCAGAGTCGGCCGCCTGGTCCTGGCCCCATGGGGTGGGGTGGGTTGTTGAACTGTCTTGGCCTCGCGTTCTCACCTTGAGGCTGAGGGGTCGGGAGCCCTTAGGACAGGCAAGAGTTGTGTCAAGGCTGGTGCAGCGCCTTACCCACAGCTAGGCCTCAGCGACCACTGATTGTCACAGCAGCCTCGTCCTATACACGGCAGGAGCGTCACTTGCCTGAGAGCCCGTGAGCCTTGAATCCGTGTATACCTAAAACACGTATGTTCCCCATCATGCAGGAGCTCCCCGCATCATGTGGTCTTTGGAGACGTGTCTATGTTCTGGAAGACATGCTTTGTGTATGGATTATTTCTTGAGAAGAAGACCAGGTGGGGACGCTTCCCCTCAACACAGGCTGCGCTGGCCTTACCTCCTTGGTTTATGGGCGATCCTGGCCATCCTTTCCCTGTTCCACAGAGGAGGGAGTGCTCACCACAGTCATCCTCGCTAGAGGACAGCCAGGACTGGGACCCACCGAGGCTCTGCTCCCAATGCCCGACAGCCTCCAACACCCACCCCCGGGGCTGTCTCGAGGTGATCTGAGGGCGCGCCCTGTCCCTTGTTTCCAGTCGTGTCTGCCAGACCCACGGCAAACAGGCCATGAACTCTGACCTCTGGGCTTTTTTCCCTCCTGCTTTTGCAGTCACCCTTGAAGCACAAGAAGAGCCTCTTACCCTCAGGAAAGCCCTCCTGCTTTGCTGTGTCACCGCCACAGGACTAAAAAGGGAGCAGGTCACACAGCTGACAGGGTGACTCGGGGAAAGCAGTGATCTCTTCCACTCCATGAGGGACGCCAAGGCTTCAGCTCCAAACTGCACACACACACACACCAGTGCACACATGTGCATATATGCATTTGCACACACATAACAAGTGTGGCCTGTGGTGGCATTCTTGCCCTGCTAAGTGAGCAGGGTGTCTTCTGACCTCTGCCCCCTCCTCAGTCTTTCCTGGCTGGGTAGGGTGGTGGCATTTGGATCAGGTTAGGAGGATATCGGGTGACAGGAGTGCTGCTGGCGTGTGGTTCGTGTCTTGACAATTCTTTTCTGCCAGTCTTAGGAAGTCGTTTTTGATAAACTGCTTACTAACATCGAGCTGTGTTTTCTGGTTTTATCTTGAACTTGCCTTTCGCCGTCCGACTCCTCACCCCACTCCCGTCCTCGCTTTGTTCTCAGTGCCTGGATCTGCTTTGAGATGGGGAGGTGAGTGGACTCCAGGGTCGTTAGTGGGTGTGGTACAGCAGAGACAGCCTCCGTGGTTCACCAAGCATGGGCGGGCATGGAATAAATGCAGAGCTTCTTGGGTCCTTTGGCACCCTAAAGTGCATTGGGATTTGAGAGAGGACTGCCTTTCTCACGCTCTTAGACCATAGCCGCTTCCCCAGTGGATCTTGGGATATGGCATCCTTGGCAGCTCTCTCAGGACCTGCCCACCAGGGACGCCTGGGCACTCGGGAACCATCTCTGATGGTGCTGGGAACACAGCCTCACTGTGGTCTATCCGCCAGCAAGCCTGGGTCACTCCTGAGGGTGACGGGTAGTCCCTGTGGTTGGTGGGCCGGAAGGCAACCCTAAGGATTTCTAGTCCCTGGGTCAGTTCAGCTCCCAGCTGCCGGTGGGTGAATCCCGGTCTTGGAACTCTGGCTAAACTGACCTGTGACTGTGGTTGTGAAGTCAGGCTTCTCCTGAAATGTGCGTTTGACATCAAAATTGGCTTTGCCGCTTCCAGGCCTTGACCCTGACAGTCCAGAGAACCTGGTTCACGACGTTTCCCTTCCTGTGAGGAGCTGCTCCCAACTCAGGTTGGTGGGCACCATCTTCCTGGTAAGCCCAGATCTGCAGCTGGTAGGGGGGCCATACCCTGTGTGGTCGACTCTGCTGGCTGTCCCTCCCCCGACCCCCACATCCTTACCCACTACCTGCCCACCTGCAGACATAGCCCTGGGACCCTCCTTCCCATACCCAGCCCCACCTCAGCCTGTCCTCTGCTCCTGCCGACAGGCCCTGGCTGTCTCGCCCTGTTGACATCATCTCGTTCCAAGTCAAGAGCCACTGGAACACAAAGGCATGTCTTTTTTTTTTAAGATGACGGGTGCAATTCAAGGTTAGGTATGCAAATGTTCATTATGCATGTACCCTTGTTGATGAGGTATGTTCCCCCCAGCAGATTCCCACTACTGCCAGTCCCTCCCCCACCCTCCCCTGGCGGTTTCCCACTACTGCCAATCCTTTTCTTATAGTATTCCACTAATTATTCAAGGTCCGCTTGTAAGTGAGAACATGTGATACTTAGTTCTTTGTTTCTGGGATAGGTCACTCAGTATTATAGATTCTAAGTCCATCCGGGTTGCTGTGAAGTTCATAATTTTGTCCTTTATGGCTGCGTAATATTCCATTGTGTATATGTAACACATTTTTTCAATCCAGTATAAAGGCATGTCTTAATGCCGCTGCACATTCTGGGTCCCAAGTGCTGCCTGGTCAGGGAGACTCGGTCTGTGCTGACCTCAGGGTGATGCTTTATCTGCTACCTGGGGCTGTCAGGGGCTACCGGCTGAGTAGAGGGTAGGAAACTGGTTTGGTTTTTTTTCTCTTTTCTTTTTTAAATAATGTTTTCACCAAGGGCGTGACCCGGGTCTCTCCTAAATATCGGTGTGTCTCTGACTCCAGTGTAGGCAGGGTGGGTCCTCCTGCACCCTGCTGTCTGACGGTGTTGGTGCAGGTAGAATCAAGAGGACCCAGGGAGAAACGTCTAGAGAAAACTGTGCTTTTCCTAGACTTGGTTTGAATGGCTGCTGTGTATCTCCCTTTTTGCTTTGACTGCTTGGTAACTCAGTACATCTATTCACTTAAATATTTGTTAAGTGCCACATAGAGGCATTCTTCAGGTGCTGGGGACAGAGCGGTGAATAGCATGACCTATCCGTCCTTGTCATAGCAGTTAAATCCTGGTGGTGGAGACAGGCCACAGCCAGGTCAGTGGATGGCTATTTTATGGGAATAAACCCCAGTGCGTATATTAGGCATTGTTTCCAATGTTCCCCTCACCCCCCCAACTGTCCATCCCACCATGTTACTGCATTTGTACTGTCAATGTGCTATAAGCAAGCACATTGATGCACAAAGCTGGCCTGGCCAGGAAGGTGGTTCATGAAGACAACCTTGCTGGGAAGGTGGTCCACGAGGCTGACCTAGGGAGAAAGATGGTCCATGAAGCCTCCTGGACCACCTTCCTAACTAGGTCAGATTCAGATTACTTAGTGAGGTAAGTGGACCACCTTCCTAACTAGGTCAGATTCAGATTACTTAGTGAGGTAAGTGGTCCATGATGCTTACCTGGTGAAAGTTTGTCCATTTAGCAGACCTAGCTGGGAAGGTGGTCTACGGAGCTTACCTGTAGAGGACGGTGGTTAATGAGGCTGACCTAGCTGGGAGGGTAGCCCGTGAAGCCAGCCTACCGGGAAGGTGGTCTATGAAACTGACCTAGAGAGGAAAGTGATCCATGAGGCTGACCTAGTGAAGGAAGCGGCCCATGAAACTTATCTAGTGAGGAAAGTGATCTATAAAGCTGACCTGAAAAGGGAGGTGGTCCATGAAGCTGACATAGTGAAGTAAATGGTCCATAAATCTTATCTAGTGAGGAACGTTGTCAGTGAAGCTGACCTAGCCAGGAAGGTGGTCCATGGAGCTGACCTATTGAGAAAGGTGGTCCATGAAGCTGACCTAGGGAGGAAGGTTGTCTACAAAGCTGACCCAGTGAGCAAGGTGGTCCATTAATGTGACCTGGCGAGGAAGGTCATCCTTGAAGCTGACCTAGAGAGGAAGGTGGTCTGTGAATCTGACCTAGTTAGGAAGGTGGTCCAGGAGGCTGACTTAGTGATGAAGGTGGTTGATGAAGCTGACCTAGTAGGAAGGTGATCCATGGAACTGACCTAATGGGAAGGTGGACCATGAACCTGACCAATTAAGAAAGGTGGTCAGTGAAGCGGAACTAGTGAGGAAGGTGGTCCATGATGTTGATCTAGCTGGGAAAGTGATTTCTGAAGCCGACCTAGCTGGGAAGGTGATTCATGAAGCCAACCTAAGTAGAAAGGTGGTTCGTGAAACTGACCTAGCTTGGAACGTGGTTCATTAGGCTGGCCTTGCTGGGAAGGTGGTCCATTATGTAGACCTTGTTTGGATGGTGGTCCAGAAAGCTGACCTACTGAGCCTGGTGGCCCATGTAGCCGACCTAGCTGGGAAGGTGGTCCATGAAACCAACCTACCAGGAAGGTGACAGGAACTCCAAGAATCCTGCCTATCGGGGCAGGTGGTCCATGAAGCTGACCTAATAAGGAAGGTAGTCACTGAAGTTACCCTAGGTGGGAAGGTTGTTTATGTAGCTGACTTAGTTACAAAGATGGTCCACAAAGCTGACCTAGCTGGGAAAGTGGTCCATGAAGTCAACCTAGTGAGAAAGATAGTCAGTGAAGTGGACCTTGAGAGGAAAGTGGTCCGTGAAGCTGACCTAGAGAGGAAGGTGGCCCCTGAGGCTGAACTAGCAGGGAATGTGGTTAAGGAAGCTGACCTAGGTAGGAAGGTGTTCCATGAAGCGGACCTAATGAGAAAGATGGTCCGTGAAGTTGACCTAGTGAGGAAGGTCATTCATGAAACTGACCTAGCAGGGAAAGCTGGTCCATGAAGCTCACCTACTAAGAAAGGTGGTCCATGAAGTTACCCGAGGTGGAAGGTCGTTTATGAAGCTGACCTAGAGAGGGAGATGGCCCATGAAGCTCCACGTGAGGAAGGTGGTCCAAGAAGCTTATCTAGCTGAGAAGGTGGTCCATGAAGCTGACCTAGCTGGGAAGGTGGTCTATGGTGCTGACCTTTTGAGGAAGGTGGTCCTTGAAGCTGACCTAGCTGGGAAGGTGGTCTGTGGTGCTGACCTTTGGAGGAAGGTGGTCTGTGAAGCTGACCTAGCTGGGAAGATGGTCTGTGGTGCTGATCTTTGGAGGAAGGTGGTCCGTGAAGCTGACCTAGGGAAGAAGTCGTCTGTAAAGCTGATCCAGTGAGGAAGGGGGTCCGTGAATCTGACCTAGTGAGGAAGGTGGTCCCTAAAACCTACCTGGGGAGAAAGGTGGTCTGTGAAGCTGACCTTGTGAGGAATATTGTCCATAAGGCTGACCTAGTGAGAAAGGTGGTCCATGAGGCTGACCATGTGAGAAAAATGGTCTACGAAGCTGATCTAGCAGGGAGGATGGTCTGTTAAATTGACCTAGTTGGGAAAGTGTTCCATGAAGCTGAATGGAGAGGAAGGTGGTCTGTGAAACCAACCTAGTACACAAGGCGGTCTGTGAGGCTGACCTAGTGAGGAAGGTGGTTTATGAAACCGACCTATCGAAAAATGGGGTTCATATAGCTAACCTAGTATGGAAGGTGTTCGATGAGGCTGACCTCGTGAAGAAGATGGTCCATAAAGCTGACGTTGCTTGGAAGGTGGTCCGTGAAGCCAACTTAGTGAGGAAGGCGGTCCATGAGACGGATCTATCAAGGAATGTGGTTTATGAGGCCTACTTAGGTAGGGAGGTGGTCCGTGAAGCTGACCTATTGAAGAAGGCGGTCCACGTAGCTGACCTAGAGAGGAAAGTGGCCCATGAGGCTGGCCTGGTGAGGAAGGCGGTCCTTTAGCTGACCTAGTGAGAAAAGTGGTCCATGAGGCTGGCCTAGCAAGAAAGGTGTCCATGAAACCCATCTAGCGAGGAAGGTCGTCCATGAAACTCCCCTAGTAAAGGTGGACCGTGAACCTGACCTAGTGGGGAAGGTGGACCATGAAGCTGACCTTGAGAGGGTGGTGATTCATGAAACTTACCCAGAGAGAAAAGTGGTCCATAACGCTGACCTAGTGAGGAAGGTGGTCTATGAAGCCAGCCTAGTTGGGGATGCTGGTCCATGAAGCCTACCTTGTGAGGAAGGTGTTCCGTAAGAATGACCTCATGAGGAAGGTGGTCCATGAAGCCAGCCTACTGAGGAGGATGGTCGACAAAGCCGAGCCAGCGAGAAAGGTGGTTCATGAGGATGGAACCTAGTGAGGAAGGTGGTCCATGAAGTTGACCTAGATATGAAGGTGGTCCCTGAGGCTGACCTAGGATTGAAGGTGGTCCATGAGGCTGTCCAAGGTAGGACGGTGTTTCATGAAGCTTACATGGAGAGGAAGGTGGTCCATGAAGCTTACCAAGCGAGGAAGTTTGTCTGTGCAGCTGACCTCTTAAGGAAGGTTGTCCATGAGGCTGACCCAGTGAAGAAGGTGATTCATGAAGCCCACCGATCCGGAAAAGTGGACCATTAATGTGACCTAGTAGAGAAGGTGGTCCATGGAGCCAAGCTAGAGAGGAAGGTGGTCCTCGAAGCCGACCTAGCTGGGGAAGGTGGTCCATGAAGCTGACCTAATAAGGAGGATGGTCCGTGAAGCTTATCTTGCCGGGAAGGTGGTCCGTGAGGCTGACCTAGCTGAAAAGGTGGTCTGTGAAGCTGACCTAGTAAGGAAGGTCGTTCATTAAGCTGACCTAGTGAGGTAGGTGGCTCATGAGACCGACATTGTGAAGAAGGTCATCTGTGAAGCTGACCTCGTGAAGAAGGTGGTCCATGAGCCTGACTCAGAGAGGAAGGCGGTCCATGAAGCTGATCTAGGGAGGAAGGTGGTCTGTGAAGTCGACCTAGCTGGGAAGGCAGGCCATGCATGTGATGTGGTGGGGAAGGTGGTCCGTAAAGTCGACCTCCTCGGGAAGGTGGTCCATGA
This sequence comes from Tarsius wallacei, assembly GCA_963574415.1. NCBI lineage: Eukaryota > Metazoa > Chordata > Mammalia > Primates > Tarsiidae > Tarsius > Tarsius wallacei. The sequence goes on from CAUYQG010052088.1 coordinate 78,989, forward strand.
GGCTGGCCCGGCTGGGGTGTTGGTTCTGGAGGAACAGGACATGCCCATGCGGACTGCTTTGAGCTTCGAGCTTGCCCTTGCTGCCAGTTTCCAGTGGGCCAGGCTGTGAAGTGCGTACAGCCCTAGCGGATGCCCTGCGAAGAGAAGGAGGCCACGGCCATCGGCCCTCATGCCCCAGCGGGCCTGGCGCTCAGAGATGTTTCCCGTGAGACCAGACTCAAGCGTGGCAGACAGTGGGCCGTAGGTGGCTTTTATGGGAAAGTGTGTTTGAGCTGGATGGATTTTTCAGAGTTGTTAGGCCTCTTTTGTGTTCTGTTTGACGTTGGGTTTTCTGTTTTTAATTCTGTTTACCCATTTAGGAATAAAGGACTGAATAGGTCCTCCCAGCAAGCCAGAATTCCAACTTGAGGTTGTGTTTATAAATAGATAGTCCAGGCGTTCCAGAACTGAAGGCTGTTGAAACCCGCTTTGCTGACACAGGGGAGGCTGGAGTCCCAGACATGCCCCCAGGACAGTCAACATTGCCCCTCCTGTGCCTTGACACTGCAGGAGCCAGCAGCTGGGGCCTAGGGTTGGCTCCTGGGGGGCTGGGCCTGCCGTTCCCGGCCAAGCCAGCCTCTGCTCACGGCCTTGACCTCCCTATTACAAGAAGGAGTTGGCCTGGGCATCCACACCCGGCGGATGACACTTACAGCCACTCGGAATTCAATTTGTGAACGTGAAAGCCACAGAGGTTAGAGTCATGATGGTACAAGCCCCTGCACTGTAGCAGCCAGAGTCACAGGCTTTCTTTTCTTTTTTAAATTAGGAGTCTCGTGGTGTCACCCAGGCTGGAGCACAAGGGGACAGTCATGCCTCACAGCAGCCTTGACCTCCTGGGCTTGGGTGAGCCTTCTGCCTCAGCCTCCCGAGTAGCTGGGACTACAGTTGTGTGCCACCATGCTCGGATAATTTTTTGTAGAGACGAGGTCTTGCTGTGTTGCCCAGGCTGACCTGGAACTCCTGGGCTCAAGAAGTCCTCCTGCCTCGACCTCCCAAAGTGCTGGGATGACAGACACGAGCCGCCGTGCCCCGCCACTTCTTGCTCTCTCGCTGAAGACGCCATTCCTTCATTCGTTTGCAAATACCGATTTGGTCTTCTCCGTGGCCAGGCCCTGTGGGGCACTGTGCAGTCAGTGCTGTTGAGTCCGACAGATCCGCCCATCACCTCCAGGGAAGCTTCCGTTCCAGGAGGTGGGTGTGGGGCGGGGAGGCAGTGCTTAGGGAAACTCGATGATGTTGGAAGGTGATGCTTGCTGTAGAGACAATACGATAGGGTGGCAGGCAACTAAGTGACAGATATGGCCAGGTCTAAATAATAACGATAGGTAAATATTCATTGAGGCCAGACATGGTGGCTCATGCTTGCAATCCCAGCACTTTGGGGGCCGAGGCAGGAGGATTGCTTAAGGCCAAGAGTTTGAGGTCAGCAGAGGAGACCCTGTCTCAGCAAAAAAAAATAAAAATAATTAGCTGGGTAGGGTGGTATGTGCCTGTAGTCCCAACTACTCGGGAGGCTGAGGCAGGAGGATTGCTTGAGCCCAGGGGTTTGAGGCTGCAGTGAGCCGTGATTGCATCGCTGTACTCCAGCCTGGGCAACAGAGTGAGACCCTGTCTCAAAAGAAAGTAAAACACTTATTGTGCATTCAACTTGTGCTTTCTCCTGTTTCACATAAGAGTGGGCACAATGGTCATTCCTGGTCTCCAGGTGAGCAAAGATATTCACGGGTGTCTTCAAAATAAGTCATGGACCCCACATTCAGGGCTCACGTTATAGTGGGGATGATTGTGTGTAACCATGTGATTTCAGTCCAGTGTCTTCCCTAGTAAGGATTGACCATGGTACAGTAAAAGAAGGCTGAGTGAAGGGAACATTCACAGAAGGCCTGAGACATGAATGGGGTTTTGAGGGATGAGTAGGAGTTCTCCTTATAAAGTGCCTCACCATAGTAGTTGTTGATCCGTGGTGCTGTGAACATTGTGATCTCTTCAATAGACTCAATTATTCTTCAAATGGTGGCTCAGAGAAGCTCCTAAGACACTGATCATATAATTTGCGCATATCATAAAGCCCTGAATATTTTTGAAGCATTATTTCAGGCATACGATTACTGTAAAGCTTTGAAATTAACTCACCCACTTCAACCCAAAGTTACGCCTTCAATGTGGATAATAACATCCTGCAGACACTCTGAGGACAGGTTGCGTCGGTCTGGGTTGTGGCTTTAAACCGTGCAGCCCTTTGGCAAGTCTTTTTCCCCCTCAGAGTCTTGGCTCCTCAAACCTCAGCTGGGGTTTAGCCAGGCCGGTGGACCCCAGTGCAGCCAGATCTCTGAGTGCGACCCAGCCAGCTGCCTCCTTAAAGAGATGCTCCCGTGATCCTGATAGGCAGGTAGGAGCCAGTGAAGTGGAAACAGGGTCCCCACAGCATGCCGCAAAGCCGAGGGTCGAGAAGGGAGGGTCCCTGTGGGGCCTAGGCTCCCCTCCCTCCCTCCCGCCCTCTCTCTCTTGAATCAGAGTCTCGCTCTGTTGCCCAGGTTGGAGTGCGGTGGCATGCCCATGGCTCACCACAGCCTCGGCCTCCTGGGTTCAGGAGATCCTTCTGCCTCAGCTTCCCAAGTAGCTAGGCTACAGGCATGCGCCACCACACCCAGCTTATTTTTTAAAATTTTTTGTAGAGACAGGTTCAACTTGTGCATTCAACTT
>CAUYQG010052091.1:0-22164 GCA_963574415.1 Tarsius wallacei
GTAGATCATTTTTTTCCCCAGGCTGTTAATCTATCAGAGAGGTGACCAGAAAGACACTCTACTTCTTGTTTTTGTTTTGTTCTTTTTGAGTTGGAGTCTCACTCTTGCCCAGACTGGAGTGCAGTGGCCGTTCCCGGCCACTGCAGCCTCGACCTGCTGGGCTCCGGCGATCCTTCCGCCTCAGCCTTCCAAGTAGCTGAAACTATAGGTACATGCCACCCACACCTGGCTAATTTTTTGATTTACTGTAGAGACGAGGTCTTGCCATATTGCTCAGGCTGGTCTTGAACCCCTGGGCTCAGGCAATCCTCTCGCCTCTGCCTCCCAAAGTACTGGGATTACAGGCGTGAGCCACTGTGCCCAGTTTAGAAGAAAACTTTTTTTTTTTTTGAATTGGAGGCTCACTCTGTCACCCAGACTGGAGTGCAGTGGCTGCTCCCAGCCACCACAGCTTCGACCTGCTGGGCTCCGGCGATCCTTCCACCTCAGCCTGCCAAGTAGTTGGAACTACAGGCGGGCGCTACCACGCCCAGCTAATTTTTTATTTACTGTAGAGATGAGGTCTCGCCAAGTTGCCCAGGTGGTTCTCGAACCCGTGGGCTCAGGCAATCCACTCACCTCAGCCTCCCAAAGCGCTGGGATTACAGGCTGAGCCACTGAGCCCGGCTAGAAGAAAACTTTTAAGTGAGACCTTAAGGTTTAATAGAAATTCCTTAATAACGGGAGGTAATGTGACCAAGTGTGCAAAGGTGCATTTCTAGAACTGAAGTAATTTCAAGACATAATGGTCCAAGGAAAGATTATTAAAGGGGATGCTGATGTCTTCAGCCGGAGAGGTAACCCGGAACAGATTATGAAGGACATCTGAAACCATCCTAAGAAGTCTGGGTTTTATTCTGAGGGTAATGGGGAGCTATGGAAATTTTTTTTTGTTTTTTTTGAGTTGGAGTCTCACCGTGTTGCCCAGACTGCAGTGGCATGCTCCCGGCCACCGCAGCCTCGACCTGCTGGGCTCTGGTGATCCTTCCGCTCAGCCTTCCATGTAGCTGAAACTACAGGTGCACGCTACCATGCCCAGCTAATTTTTTTAATTTGTTGTAGAGATGAGGTCTCATGAAGTTGCCCAGGCGGGTCTCGAACCCTTGCGCTCAGGCAATTCACTCACCTCGGCCTCCCAAGGCATGGGATTACAGGTTGAGCCACTGAGCCCAGCTTTGGAAATGTTTTAAGCTGGGGAGAAAGGTCATCAGATTTGTGTTCCAGGTAAAGTACTCACTGTAAGTGGGTATAAAAGATTGGAAGGGATAAGTTGAAATGATCAGTTAGGATCATGGACTAAATCCTCAGAAAATGTTTGCTATTTTATTATTAATTTTTGAGTCGAAGTCTCACTCTCACCCAGACTGGAGTGCAGTGGCACGTTCACGGCCACCACAGCCTCGACCTGCTGGGCTCAAGTGATCCAACTGCTTCAGCCTTCTGAATAGCTGGGACTGCAGGCCTGCACCACCATGCCTGGTTAATTTAAAAAAAAATTTTGTAGTAGAGTCAGGGTCTTGCTATGTTGTCCAGGCTAGTCTAGAACTCCTTACCTCAAGCAATCCTCCCACCTCAGCCTCCTAAAGTGCTGGGATTACAGTCATGAGCCACCATGTCTGGTCATGTCTGTTAAATTGAATTGGAAAACTGAATATAGGCAGGGGATAGCTGTACAGGACACTGGAGGAGGCAGTAGAGAACACTTTTGCTACAACTTGTCCTTCCTAAATAAATGCAAACTTGTCTCTGATTTTGAAGACAAACCAACCTCTACAGCTACAATTCACTTTTTTTTTCCATGTACCTATTTCGTGTATTTTTTCAGCATTTAAAAATGAAGGTACAAGCCGGGCTCGGTGGCTCAGCCGGTAATCCCGCGCCTTGGGAGGCTGAGGTTCGGGGATTGCCTGAGCCCGCGGGTTCGAGACCCGCCTGGGCAAGCGAGACCTCATCTCTACAATAAATCAAAAAATCAGCCAGGCGTGGTAGCGCACGCCTGTAGTTCCGGCTACTCGGAAGGCTGAGGTGGAAGGATCGTCGGAGCCCAGCAGCTCGAGGCTGCGGTGGCCGGGAGCGGCCAGTGCACTCCAGTCTGGGCGACAGCGTGACACTCCAATGCAAAAAAAAAAAAAAAAGAACCCTTACAGCTCAATAATTTTTTTAAAAATGGGCAAAGAATCAGAAAAGCCATCTCTCCAAAGAAGATATGCCAAAGGACTACTGGGTCAATAAGCACGTGAAAAGATGCTCAACGTCATTAGAGAAATACAAATCAAAACTATAATGAGCTACTATTTCACAATGACTAGGATGGCTGTATATTATAAAATGAAAGTGACAGTGCTGACAAGAATGTGGAGAAACTTAAACCTTCATACATTGCTGGTGGGAACGTAACATGGTTCCGCCACTGTGGAAACAGTCTGGCAGTTCCTCAAAACGGGAAAGCAGTTATCACCCATTCTACTTTTAGGTATATACCCAAGAGAAATAAGATCGTCATACAAAAACTTGCACATGAATGTGAGAAACAGCCCAAATAGCCATCAACGCATAGAGAAACAAGATATGGTATAGCCATACAAAATTAATTAAGTACCAATAAATACCACAAGATGAATGAACCTTAAAAACATTATGTTAAGTGAAAGAAGCCAGTCACAAAAGGCTACATAGAATATGGTTCCATTTACATAAAATGTCTAGAATTAAATCTAAAGAGACAAAGATTAGTGACTGCCTAGGATTTAGAGGGGCTGGAGAAAAATGGGGAGGGATTGCTAATGGGTACAGGGTTTCTTTCAGTGGCGATGAAGATTTCTAAAATTAACCATGGCAATGACTGTACAACTCTGTAAATATACTTAAAGCCATTGAATTATATACTTAAACGAGTGAATTGTGTGGTGTATGAAGTATATGCAATATATGCTGCCAAAAAATGAACTGCAAGAAAAACGATCACATACTTGGATGTCACGGTAAACGTCAAATTGCTTTAAAAGTTCCTAAATGCTTACTCTCAATTTTTGTACTTACCTCACCATGAACAAGTAACAAACTGTCCTTGAACAAACACACCAGTCCACAGTAGCCCCAATCTACTCTATTCTCTTACCCGCCATGTGCCCTCACGTGGGATGCTTAAGCCCTAACATCAATGACTAGGATTCAAGCAGGAGAGTTGAGTGGCTGAGTGGAAGTTCTGGAGTTAGACAAACCTGCGCTGGAATCCCAGCTCTGTCTGCCACTGATTTTCTAGCTTCTACCTGGCTGTTCTCTTGGATCCCAATTTACTCCTATTTAAAATGGACACAACTACAACGTACGCCACCAAGTTTTAGGAGGATTAATGAGATGAACCAAAGTGCTCAGTTAATCCCTGGCACATCGTGTGGGTTCAACAAACGGTAAGCATCATCACCACCACCAAAACCTCCTCCTCCTCCTCCCGTTCCTTTTCATTTTGAATCTCTGCTTCCAACCCCTTCTCCCCCCCAGAATTTTTGGGCCCAGGACTCTGACGTGGTACCACTGCTCTAACATGTAGCAACATGTTGCTTCTGTCTGCCTGGAAGCTAATTCCCATTCCTCGGTCAACAAAACCCTCAATCTCCCTCTAGAACCACCCCTTGCCTACACTCTCAGCCCACGTGGTTTGGGTTTAAGGATGATGTACTTGCAGCACCAAGAGCAGGCAGGCAACCAATCAACGAATTCCACCTCCCTGGCCTCAGAAGAACAGCCTGTCTGACAGCTGAGCAGAACCTACAGGTGAAGAGAGATGGAATTATCTGAAAAGACTCTGGATCCAGCCACATCCTGCATCTGCCCTTACTACCTCTAAGGGTTTCTCAGTTACCTTCAGCCAAGAAATTCATCTTGCTGCCTACTCCAGGCTTGAGTTGGTTTTCTGTCCCTCACAAACTAAAGTGAAAATCCCTGGCTCAAGCTTGTAATCCCAGCAAATTGGGAGGCCAAGGCACGAGGATTGCCTGAGTCCAGGGGTTTGAGACCAGCCTGGGCAACTTGGTAAGACCTCATCTCTACAATAAATCAAAAAATTAGCTGGGCATGGTGGCATGCACCTATAGTTCCAGCTACTTGGAAGGTTGAGGCAGAAGGATCGCCTGGTCCATCAGGTCAAGGCTGCAGTGGCCGTGAGCATGCCACTGCACTCCAGCCTGGGCGACAGTGAGACTCTGACTCAAAAAAGAAAATCCCTCACCGAAACCCAAACATGATTTCATCATGGCGGAGATGAGCATCATCATCAATGGACAGGATGGCCTCTGTCTCAATTTCATTCCAGGGCAGGAATCGATTGTTCAAGCTGTTTTTCTCAGTACGAACCACCTGCAACAAGGAAGAAAAACACTAAAAGTCAATGATGCATTAAAGAAGGCAAAACCAAAATTGTCTTTAGGACAAAAGGAGATTGCGGCTAAATTTACTGAATAATTTTGCCTGCTTACCTACCCACCACTTGTAAAATCTAGCATATGCCTTTCAGGAATAAAAACTGCCTAATAATTCAAAAAATGTATAAGGATCTCATATTTTAAGTTTTATTCATTTGTTAACCAATTTTCTTATGGAACAAACTAAAGGTGAGGATCATTTTACATATGCAATAAGCAGTCTAGGGAAATTAAAAATAACTTTCCCAAGAGAACACAAGGTGGCAGAGTAGAATTGTGATTCCAATTCGCAGCTCTGGAATCCCCGGCATTCTCACAAATGTTAAAGTCAGACTCTGAAATCCCTTGAGTCTATGTCATTTCTGATGCCCAGCTTTTATTTTAAGGCTTTTTTGGGACATACACCAGAGGGGGAAAGAAAGCACAACCTATCCTGTTGATTGACTACTTCACCCTTGCAATTCCTTCCTACAGTGCCGACTACATATACACATGCTTTTTTCTGCTTTACATTTATTTAGTAAAACAGCTCCTGCATCTTCAGAAAGTCCCAATTTGAAGACCAACTATCCAAAGTGACCATAAATGCAGTGTTTTCAACACAAAACAAAGATTAGTGCCTCAAACAGTACAACTACGTAACAGAAATATTTTATTTAAACCATACCTCAGATAAACCTAGTTTACCTACAATGCAAGTGGGAATGTAAGTGCTATTCACCTTGCACTTAAAACTCAGATAAATGATGACTGCAGTCAGCATTTTGATAGCTCACTTTATTCTTTTTTTTTTTGAGTGGGAGTCTCACTCCGTCGCCCAGACTGGAGGGCAGCGGCCGCTCCCGGCCACCGCAGCCTCGACCCGCTGGGCTCCGGCGATCCTTCCGCCTCAGCCTTCCAAGCAGCTGGAACTACAGGCGCGCGCTACCACGCCCTGCTAGTTTTTTGATTTATTGTAGAGATGAGGTCGCTTGCCCAGGCGGGTCTCAAGCCCGCGGGCTCAGGCAATCCACTCACCTCAGCCTCCCAAAGGCGCGGGATTACAGGCTGAGCCACCGAGCCCCACCTATTTATTTTCAATTATGTATCAAGTGACAGCAACAACGCTGTGTTGCGAATTAAGTAGCTTTGATTCTCCATTAGGTGTGAATTCAAAGCTCAAATATAGATACAACCAAGCATGATAAAAGGTGGAATCCAACAGGGGTCCTGCCAATAACAAAATTTGGTTTAAATAGCTGTGTATTCAACTCATACTTTCTCTTTATTCTATACAGCAAGCAGTGACCATTATGATTAAGAATTAAAAGTACTAACATCAGGGATCGTAGGAAAACAAAATGAGGTGTCATTGACAATATTTATTATACTCTGCAATTATGTATTTATTTGACTAATTTTTACTTCCTGTCTGTATCACCAAAATGTGTATACAAAGAGGGCAGACACCTTGTCTTTCTTATGTATTATGTATTTCCAAGTAATCAAAAGAATAATGTTTAATGCAGAGTAAGCATTTGGTAAACATATGATAGGTTGAAATGTAATGAAGAATAAATTAATGAATTTTAAAAATAAATTTTTGAGCCGGGCTCGGTGGCTCAGCCTGTAATCCCATGCCTTGGGAGGCTGAGGTGAGTGGATTGCCTGAGCCCGTGGGTTCGAGACTCACCTGGGCAACTTGGCGAGACCTCATCTCTACAATAAATCAAAAATTAGCCGGGTGTGGGAGCGCGTGCCTGTAGTTCCAGCTACTCGGAAGGCTGAGGCGGAAGGATCGCCGGAGCCCAGCAAGTCGAGGCTGCAGTGGCCGGGAGCGGCCACTGCACTCCAGTCCGGGCAACAGAGTGAAGCTTCAACTCAAAAAAATAAAATAAAATAAATTTTTGAAAAAATGCTGGAATTAATTCTAGAATGGAGATTTGTTTTTTAAATGTAACTGATAGGTCCTTTTTATTAATCAATTTTTGTTGTAGTTGACACAGAATTGTATGTATTTATGGGGTATAATGTGATGTTTCAATGTATGTATACATTGTATAACAATCAAATCAGTGTAATTATATCTATCATTTTAACTCTTTATCATTTCTTTGTGGTAATAGCATTCAAAATCTTCTCTTTTGGCTATCTTGAAGTAAACTGTGCATTCGTATTAACTATAATCACCCTACTGTGTAATAGAACACCAGAAATTACTTTTCCTTACTACTGTACCTATTGAAAAACCCTTTCAAATCTTCTGGGTCCCCCTCCTCCCTATTCTCTGCAGCCTCTGGTAACCACTATTACACTCTCTGCTTCTGTGAAATCAACTCTTTTAGATTCCACAGATGAGTGACCTCATGTGATGTTTGTCTTTCTGTGCCTGGCTTGTTTCATGCTTATTTCACTTAGCATAATGTCCTTCAGTTTCATTTAACTTTTTATGCTTCCTAGTTAATGATCAACTCTAGATAAAGATTTTTTAAGTTGTTATAATCATAACACCTTTTATTTGTAATTCATTCCCAGAACTGAGAGAGAGAGAGACTTTACTATGAATAAAAGAGTAAAGAGCAATTAAAAGTGATTAAAGCACATAATCCTTTCACATTAGCTGAAAAATAAAATCTAGAGAACACTAATGTCAGAGATCAGGCATCAGTAACTGTATTTGTTTCCTCAGTCTGCCATAACAAAGCACCACAAACTGGGTGGCTTAAAAAAACAGAAATTTTTTCCTCTTATATATCTGGAGGCTAGAAATCTACAAGGTGTCAGCAGCAATAGTCCCTCTGGAAGCTCTGAGGGAGATTTTGTTGCATGCTCCTCTCCTAGCTTCTGTCAGTTGCCTGCAGCTCTTGGCCTTACCTGGTTTGGAGCAGCAAAACTCCAATCTCTGCCTCCATCTTCACAGAGCCTTCTCTCTGTGCCTGTGTGTGTCTTAAATCTCTCCCCTCTCTTATAAAGACATCGGTCATTAGATTTAGTGTCCATCCTAAATTCATGATGATCTTCTCTCAAGAACCTTAATTATACCTATAAAGACTCTACTTCCAAATGAGATCACATTCACAGATACTGGGGCTTAGGAATTAAACATATCTTTTTGGGAGACATAGTTCAACCCACTGCAGTGACTTCCAGGTATTGGTCAATGAAAGCCAATATTAATCCTCTTTAGAACTGTAAATTCAATTAACTCACAGTTATTTCCTTGTGTTGTTGTCTGAACAGAATCCTCTGGATCCTCCGCGTATAGATTCAGGTGCACCCCAAATCCCAGACTAATCTGGTTTGGTCCTTCTTTTGACTGGATTCCTGCCTGTGAACTCTTGTTATCCTGGCCATCTGGATTAATGACCACCTGTCTTTCCGTCCGCCAACTTTTAATTTCTGGATGCAGCTGAACAGGTACTGTCTACTTTGGGTGCTCTGCTACCTTTTTAAACATCCTGTCTCAATCACGACAGAGGCCTGGACACTGAGCTTTGCTCACCTAGGGTTTTCTTCTCTGTCCACCATCCCAACTACACATTCCACACCAGTTTTGCCAACCCTATTTGCCCTGGGTTGTCAGGAAAAACCGTCCTGTCTTGTATAATCAATTATCCAGAAGGCAACATCCTGTTCTGGAAGTCCTTATGGAGTACCATGAGGAATCTGAGACAGCATAAATTTGGGAACCAACTGGGAGGTTCCAGAGGAGCATTTACTTTTCTCGAATGTTCTCCTGTAGTCTTCATTCCAAGAATTCTCACTAGTCTCTCTCTCTTTTTTTTTTTTTTTTTTTTTTTGGTCAAGGTCTCACTCTCTCACAGGCAGACTGGAATGCAGTGGCACACTCAAGGCTCACCACAGCCTCCACCTCTTGGTCTCAGTTGATCCTTATACCTCAGCTTCCCAAGTAGCTGGGCCTACAGACATGCACCACCATGCCTGGCTAATTTTTTAATTTTTTTGTAGAGACAAGGTCATGCTATATTGCCCAGGCTGGTTCTGAACTCCTGGGCTCAAGCAATCCTCCCACCTCAACCTCCCAAAATGCTGGGATTACAGGTATGAGTCACTGCTCCTGGTCTCACTAGTCATTTGTACTGCATGTACCCCTAGTTATCTTAACTTGGTGGTGAACACTATAGAGAAATAATATCACATTTTCCAAAGAAATTTTAGGAAGATAAAAGTTGCTCTAACATACAGTTCTTGGAGATTTGTGAGAAATAGCTTTCTATCTGGTATGAAACACAATTGGTCACGAGAAGACACCATGCATAACAGTACACTAACTAAGCCAGAGAGAGGAGACTTGGGCTTTCTATCCTTAGTAAGCCATTAACCTGTGTGGTAACCTTAAACTATTGGGAACTTAGCATGCTCTATCTATATAAACCAGCCTAGGTATTAGACTCATTTGAACTCTAAAAAGGTATAGTTATAATTGTTTTACAGGACTCAATATTACAAAAATAAAATAGAATTACAGTACAGCTCTACTATTTCTAAGAGGTAGAAGTCATTAGTGACACTTCCCTGAATGTTGACACCTCATGCTTCAACTGACGTCCTGTTACCAACTTGAAACAAGAACTTTGTTGTTGCTAAAGTGAAAGCAGAGATCACAAATGCTGGTGCTCTGTAAGATTTTAAAAATTAATAATTTCATATCAAATCTAAATTTCTAGCTTTCTTGAAAAATAAGAAACTCTCCAGCACTAATCATGTATATCAACAAGGCATTAAACAATAGGAATTGGATGCTGTTGCCCACTTCAGACAGGTCACGGGAATTCTATTTTGGCACAGTCTCCACTATTCCCTCTGTTTTCCCTGAGACTGAGGTTACAAACCAGTTGGTATACCTATGTTGTTTTTCCTATACCAGGCCTATTTCAAGCATTTGCAACACAAGCTTGTATCCTAGAGGAACTGAAATTTACAGCTTATGGTATAACATACCCCCAGACTCCCTCTAAATGGAAGCATGTGTATATTGGTTCTCAGGCATTTTCTATAGAAGGCTGGGTCTTTGAGAAAGTAAACTTCTAGAGGTAAAATGAACCTGGATTGCGAGCCTCTGCTCCCTGCGCTAGCTACCGTATTGTAAATTTTCTGGGTTCCAAAAACTGTGTTTAACTCTAGGTATTCTGCATTACCAAAATTCTATCCATGTAGACCTCAATGGTGTTCTGGAAAGGACAATGCAGGTCCAGGTAACAACATAAACATTTAGTCTTTCTTTCCTTAAAGAGTTTCCTCTCCAAACTAAACTTCTCCCATACTTTGTTCAAGTCTATTACACGAGTAGAAAGGCCTCTAAACCACTTTGGAAGTGTATCTTGGGACATATACTTACCTTTGTATTAATCTGAGACTGGCCACCATCTTCCATGTTGCGGAGGACTAGCTCACGCCTTTTGGGCATTCTCTGTAGAAGAGCCCCTTTAGGTTTTCCAGACTTGAAGTCAGGCAGGATTGATTTGTTTGCAATGCAATATCTCAAGCTGACCAAGGAAAAAATGTCAAGGATGAAAAACAAATCAAATCAATTTTCATCAGTTTCTTAGCTAAATCTTGCTAAGCAGGCTTTTCATATTCCTTAAGCTCCTTCGGCTGTTTTTGAGACTTCTCCATACCAAGACATAAGAAAAATGAAAACAATTCTATAGCCATAACTCAAAATGAAGCCCACCCCTTCTCCCACCTGAGAAAAAGAAGCAAAGGGTGGGGGAAAAACAACAAATATGCAATACATTATGTAACTAAATGCTATATAATCAATTTTTCAGGAACTTGCCAAGTTATTATCAAAGTGACAATATGTTCCTCCTCCTTCTGTGTGATTTTTAGTAGATATTTATTATGGTGTAAAGAGTGTATGTTGTATACAGATTTGGGAGTTCAAACAAAAAAACTAGAGTGTATGTTATGAAACTTTAGAGACAGCAATAGTTAGAATCACAAAACTTTTCTTGCACAGGCAAATTGCATGATGAAGTAAGATGGTTGTCTAAACATACTACTTTAATGATTTGGGTAGCCTGCTCTTCCGTGATGGAGAGAATATTAGTTTCATAACCTGATAGCAATATAGGTTTAAAAAAACTGAGAGTTTTAAAACCACTGAAATGGTCTCTGACTTCATCAATACTTCTTTAACCTTTGCTGGGAAAGCTGTATGATTCATCACAATCTTAAAGAGTTTCCATTAGCATGAGCCTTCACCTTGAGACTTCAGACTCCTGGAAAGTACCTGAATTTATCGACTGTTAATTCTAAATAAACTTTGCTGATAAGAGAGATTATAAAGATGACCACTGTTTGTCATGGTAATCAAAAATTTCTTCTTGGTCCACAAATTCCTGATTCCACTATCAACTGCTTACAATAGCCATCCATTGGTCAAGCAATCATTATGCTAATTCTAATTACTTTATGTGTCAAACACCAAATATGTATTCAGCCTATTTTTTAAAAAGTAAGCAAAGATCAAGCTCTGGTTAATGATGCATTTGTGGAAGTGCTTAGGAGTGAAGTTTTCAGCTTTTAAGAACATTAAAAAATAGGACAGATTGATGGATAGTCAGAGAGATGATGCATATATATATATATAACTAAATAAAGCAAAATGTAAACTACAGAACTCAAGCAAGTGGTGTGGGCTTCCACAATTGTGCAGTACAGAGAATGAACTAGCCTCTGTTTCCAGGCACTGTCCTCTAACTTCTGATCTTCAAAGTGATGCCCTTCCTCCAACATATTTGCTTTTACATCTGTATTCCACAATTATGACAGTTCATAGTCTCTGCTGTGCTTAGTCAAAGTTCCCAACCTTTCCCATTGCCAGTGTGCCCCACCTTGGCTTTCCATTGTCCCTTAAGCATTGTTGTAGGGCCTGCAGTGACTACTTGGTCTTACTTATGCCACTTAGGAACCAACCTTTGTTCAGGAAGGAAAGCTCAATTTCAAGGCCTCCTCTTGCCTGAGCAAGCAGCCCTGCCAAGTGGCTTTTACCAAGAGGTGATGTGTTGGTACCCGGGTGGGTTCAGAATAATCTCTGTGAGACCTCCTTCCACAGGTCCTTCTTTTGCCCAGTAAGTCGCTCACTTTTCCAGCATTTGTTCCTTTCAGCCTCCGGAAATTTGGAAAAGTGAGAAGAACAGGTATTGAAGCCACATACTTTATTATCTTCTTCACTTATTTTTTTCCCCCCTCGCAGTCAGGACATATTAGTTTTCTATTGCTGCTGTAACAAATTACCACAAAAAGAGCAGCTTGAAACAACACCCATTTATTATCTTACCATTCGCCGGGTCAGAAGTCTGGGCATGGTGTGGAGAAGCCAGACCTTCTACTTAGACTTACAAGGCCTGATCACGATACCTCTGGGCTGAATTCTTTCTGGAGGCTGGAGGCAAAAATTCACTTGGAATTTCTTTCAAGTCACTGGACAAATGCAGGTTTTTGCCTTTATAAGCTGATGTCCCCATTTCCTTGCTGTCTGTCCATCAGGAATGGGTCTTTGCTTTTATTTAACTATATGCATTCCTTCTCATTCTTTCCAATATGGCCACTCTCCAGCAACAACAGAAGATGAGTCCTTCTCATACTTTGAAATTGTTTTTTGCTGCATTTCTCTACCTTTCTCTTCTGCTTCCAGCTAGAGAAAGTTATCTGCTTTTAAAAGTTCCTGTGATGTCACATGTTTATTGCCGCACTATTCACAATAGCAAAAACATCAAACCAACCATGCTGCCCATCCAAACTGGACTGGATGAAAAAAATGTGGTGCATATACACAATGGAATATTATGCAGCCATAAAGAAGGATAAACATATGAACATCGCAGCAACTTGGATGGACTTAGAGTCTATTATACTCAGTGATCTACCACAGAAACAAAGAACAGAGTACCATATGTTCTTACTCATAAGTGGACCCTGAGCATTTACCATAATACTATAGGAAAGGGACTGGCAGTAGTGCGATACTAGAGGGGTGGAGGAAGGGGGACACAAAACCAATAAAGGTACCTGATCTCAAACCAGGCGAAGTGGGGACCAAAGAAAGGGGCTCAAACATTACCTGTATGATGTCCACTTGTATACCTAATCCTGAATTGTACCCAACATCTTTAAAATAAAATATAAAAAAAATAATAATTCCTATGATGCAATTGAGCCCACTTGGAGAATCCAGGATAATCCTCCTATTTTAAAGTCTGTAATATATTCACAGTTGGAAGGTGAGTTTTCTTGCTAACAACAGAGATATTAATGATTTTCTTCTTGTATGGACCTCTCTTAGGTAAAACATTTTGGCCTAATCAATTAAGCTTACCATTGATATAATACACACAAAAAACTCCCCCAAAATTATAAAATCTCTCTTCAATAAAACTTGGCTTAGATAATGGTTAGGGTTACATAACTTTTGAAAATATTAAAAACCACGGAATGTGTATACTTTAAAAGAGTGAATTTTATGCTATGTGAATTATAACTCAAGAAATCTGTTATTTAAAGTAAAAACAAAAAACTTGGTTTGCAACATTGTCTTCCCTGGAAGATAAGTCTACTCACATTAAAAGGCCGCAAGAGATACAGTTATAAAAATAAAATGACTAAGTTTGGGCTGTTATGCCTTTATGAGGTAGTGAGATAAAAAAATGCTAATATTAAGGGCAGTCATTATATCCTAGGCCCGGCCTAAGTGTAGCATATATACTAACACATTTAATAAGTTTGTGAAATGGATAACATTAACATGGACATTTTACAAGGGAAACTGAAGAACAAATAGTTTAATAAATGCTTGGAGTTGGAATTCAACCCCAAGCACTGTGGCTTCTACGTTAATGCACTTAGCCACTGTTAAGAAACAAAAACTCCTACAAGAGCACTGAATGACAGTGTAAGATTTAGATAGACCAGTGTTGTTCAGCCAGACTTACTTCTTATTCATTGTAGTTCAGAGGGCTCATTATGTAATTAGAAATTCAGTCTTCTTATCTGCAAAAGGGTATCAGTTTACTAGGCTTTCTTTTTTTTTTTAGAGTACCACAAATTTAAACAGAAATTAATCTGGCTTAAACAACAGGAATATATTATTTTGTAGTTCTGAAGGCTAGAAGTCAATGTATTGGCAGGGTTGGCTCTTTCTGGGGAGCAATGAAAAAATCTGTTCACATTCTGAGGTCCTGGGAGTTAGAACCGCAACACAGAAATTTTGGAGAGACACTATTCAACCCATTCAAAGCATAATTGTATCTACCATGGAGGGCTACTCTGTGAGTGCTTCATGTACATGAAGAGCCCAGAACTGTGCCTGGCCCATAATAGAATTTCAAAAAGGTAGCATTTATTTCATAAAACAATGCCAATATTAAATATAACAAGGGAATTTTTAGAGTAGAAATAGAGGAAAAAAGGAAGACAACTTGGGGTGATTAATTTGGGCCACCCAAGTGCACCTCAGTGCCTAGGAGATTCTGCAGCTCAATCTAACCTTAAATACACTTCCTCAACTCAACTCACATTTCTTCTTCCTGCTCATAAACTTATTAAGTATGTATAAGCACTTACTCATGCAAGGGGAAAAGGAGATGGGAAAATCAAGAAGCACAAGGCCTAGCATTTTTACTAATAGGACTTCCAAGTTCCTCAAGCCAAGTTTTAGGAAGAAAGGTGGACTATGCCAAAGATCAAAATGTAGGCAAATGGTGTAAGAAAAGGACAAGAATTCAGGAGACTGAGACTAGTCCCAGTTCTCACATACTAGCTGTAGGACTTTACTTGAATCTCATGATCACTAGCATATTCAGATTTCCTCAACTGTAGAATAAGAAGATTAGAGAGTTGATTTTAAAGAATCTTTCCAGCTCCAATGTGCTCTGTTTTTTATCTCTAAAATGTTCTTGAACCATAAAATTCTGAGCTGTAATTGCCATTTCTTTAGCATGGAAAGGGGGAAGAAATGCAATTTTTAAAAAAGAGTTAAAAAGTGAAAACCTAAAGGCAAAATGTTGTAAAAGAAATGCAATAACAAAAGTCTTTTGTCCGTGTGAGGCTTTCAACCTATAAGGCACGTTCATGGAGAGTATTGAGGAGTTACAGCAGGTTTGACCCATGGTACAGGTGAAAAAAAATACAAAGCTCACAGAACTTAATTGTCTTGTTCTCACACTTTCAATCTCTACAGGATAGAATGAAAAATTACATAAACACTAAACAGAATATTTGTTTTCGGCATTTTCTCTTTCGGTATGTGGATTCATCTTTTCAGTTCTGATGACATCCTCGAGAATCTATTTTTAACATCATGATACAAGATCAACATGAGCCTATGGCAGGTAGTGACCTTTCAGATGCCTCCTTTACTTGTGGCACTGAGGTAATTAGGGACCCAGAGGCATTAGAGACTCTATTTAGGATGAGCATAAAGATCAAATAGTGAAGAGAAGGAAAAGGAATAATTATAGTGAAGGCAGAAGAGTTTGCCACACATCCAAAATTCAACTGTTTGCTTGCTGTAATTCCTCTTATTTTAACAGAAAGGCATGTTATCTGCCACAAGAGGCTGAATCCTGGAGCATGAGTGCTGGTTTATATAATTTATCTCCTAACCTATTTTATGATATTAGAAGAGTCAAGCAATATGTAGAAAAATGTGACCAATTTAGATAGTACGGCAAAGCATGCCATTTGGTCTCATTTATCATAATAGGGATTTAAAAGAACACTCATGAGCCGTTTAGAACCTATGAGTTAGTTGAGCAGAACAAGTGGTTTTGCATAAGATCTACGCTTAAATCATTTAGCGCCTTCTTGCATCATTAAAAGCAAATCATGTTTTTTGAAAACTGCAACAGTCATACTAATTTACTTCTCAAAAAACAGTTTCATCACTACTTAAAGGGCTTGCAAGGTCAAGAAGACCATCTTTATTCTAAGTTCCAGTCCCCTTTGAGACACCTCGGTGTATTTTTCCCCTGCCTGTGTGACAGGGAAATAGAACTTGCTTGGCCACGTCCTGTCTCCTTTGTAATAGTCTCCAGTGATGGTGTATGTTAACTGACTCTGTTAACTATCAATCCAGGAGAAGAAAGAAGTCACCTGGCAGTCATTCTGAGACAAGCAACACCGTATACAGAACAAGGACAAAAGCAGAGGGGACAACTTTGAGCAGTTGGCTTGTCTGCACATTAGTCATATTGCAAACTAAAATTAACCTGATGTTCTTGGACACCATGCCGTTTTCAAGGATGTCTACAGTGGAAAGAGACTAACATCTCCCCACTCCCCCTACCCCAGTTGACATCAAAACTCACACTGGAATCTCTTTATTACTTACGAATCAATGTTTTGCTGTGAGCACATAAGACTGAGACCTATAGTAAAACATTGATTTTGAACACCCAGGACTGTCAGTCAGACTTCATGCCAGAGGCAGAGAGCCTACTAGTACTGACAATGTCTACTTCTGGATCCATGTACGCACATTAAGAATCAAGAATACAAAAGTTACCTGCTGTATGTGAGAATCCCTACTACACTACCTCACTGTGGCTACCATAGCATCATTTTTGCTAACTTTTCTTATAGCTTTTGTCACTATACATTAAGCCTTTTAATTTAAATAATAACAATGATAAGTTAAACCTTATATATGTTAGCTCACTTGATCCATACAGTAACCCAAAGAAGTAGATGCTATGGTTGCCATACGTTAGAGGTGAGGAAATTAAGCAGTGAGAGGTTAGGTCATTCTCCCTACATCACAAAGCAGCACAAATCCAATTTTCATTCCAGGCACTAGCCCTTGATCCTGTGCTGAATCTACCTAAAATTACCTACCTTTCTCCTGGGCTGTAAGCTCCCTGAAGGCAGATGCTATTTATTATACATCTCTGAATCCCAATGCCTGACCAATAATAGTTTGTCTAATACACTCCACCAATCCTTCTGGCTAAAATGTACTTTCCTTAGGGTCATGGACAAAGACCCATTCACAGAAAAACCAGATTAAGAAGCTGATAAGTGTACTCTGGCTAGGTGACCAGTTTAATACTTCTTAAATTGGTTGTAGTATTGAACACTTGCCCTTATTAAGCTATTGGAGGCCAGGTGACAAATTCATTTGGCAATGTTTCCTTCACTCAACATTATTCTATTATATATTAGGGTTATTAATCAAGCTATGATGTTATTCATTTTCATACTACAGCAGATGGTGCCTACATAATCATTGTTTAGGAGTGGTAATAAGTATCACTTTTTTTCTGTATTACACAATTAAGAGAGAAAGTTTGGGGAAAAAAATGCAAATATCCAAGTATACACAGAAAAAGATCAAATTCCCCATACATTCTCTCAATTATATATTTTTCTACCAGAGATAATATCTGTAAATAGTCGAATATGTATTTTCCTTCATATTTACATACAAGCTTTTCCCCAGATAAATAAACTGTTGCTAGACCTGGGACATTGAAACTGGATTAAGCATCATAACAAAGTAAGAAAGAGGATGAAAGTAAAAAAAACTAGCCGCATATGCGATAATTGGGTGAGTCATTGGTATCTGGAGCCCCTACCCTCCATTTTGAGATCACATTTTTATTGGGAACTGATACATTCGCTTATATGCTCAATCTGTGGTGCATTCTCTGTGCTGCTCAGTTGTTGTTTGAATAGTGAAAGTGAGAGTAATTTTAAGTGAACAAGGCCACAATTTCAGTATTCACACCAAACCATATAGACAGGCCTCACACAGGATACACTTGATCATGTCTTAGACATCTAAGCTTATCTTGGACATCTTTCTATTCTTCATAATAATTTAATAGTCTCTGGTATGATTGTTTGATACTATAACTATTTCCCATTGGATGACAAAGATCTGAGTTTGTTCCAGTTATTTGGTATTAGGAATACTACTGCAATACATTTCTTGTTTTAAAAAAATATCTGGAGCTTATAAGGAATGTATATGTATGTATATGTATAGGGAATGTATATGTAAATGTAGCAATAGGATGACTCTTTTGATAAACTAATAATATTAAAGATTTTATCTGTTTTTATTTCATCTTTAGTGAGGGGAGAAAATTTATTTTTCATATTATTTTTCCATTCTTTCTAGTGGGTATCAGGTTTTTTTCCCTTAAATATTAAAAAGTTTATATATTAAGATATAAATTCTGGTGATAGTTCTACAAATGTTTCCCAGTACATAAATTTTCTTTTAATTTAATTTAATTATGAAATTTATTAACATAAAGCAGTTTTTTTCCTATAATAGAAAATATCTGAAATATTTTTTTCTCTAATAGACATTTTCTCAAAAATACTTGTTGGATAATTCATTCCTTTTCCAGTCATTTCTGACTATTATTTACCATATGTTAACTTCTTATATGTATCAGAGTCTATTTCAGGACTATCTTATGTTGCCATTGACTTATCTCTGACTTGTTCTGCAATTATCACATAGCTGTACGTATGCATTTTTATATCTGACTGACAATGCCAGTCACTCTTATTATTTATATATATTACTTATATCATATGTGAATTTTTTCAGAAAACACTTTAGACTATTTAAAGTTCTTAGCTCAACAAACACATACACACACATTTATGCAAATATATACTTGATTTTGGAGATTATCATAACTGGAATTATGAAAATCCTATTATTTAATTCAGAAAGAAATCACGTACTTTCTATTCAGAAAAAGGCCTTTTTTCTCTATTTAAGTACTATTTTTCTTTAACAAAGTATTACATAGAAATAGGTTGAAAAATGTGACTTCCCATCTTCTGACTATGGAAGGAAATAGTCATCCCAAAAATAAGCACAAATTTCAACTTTGCCCAATCTCCACAGTACCCTACTCAGGAATTTGGAAGAGATGAGAAGAGAAGCATTCTAGAAGGCTTTCAGTTGCTGATTCATGAGTCATGACTATACCTCAGCTCTTCAATTCTGTAAAGTATGGCTATCATTTTGTAATCCATTTTTCTTCACTGTTAAAAGAATGACTTATGTTTTCAGTTACTCGCTAGCAGAAGAACCTATTAAATTATTTTGCAAATATTTTTAGAAATTTATAATGTCTATTGTTACTAAATTATTTCTTTACACATACGGTGAAAATATGTGAAGTAAAGACTTTGTATCAAGACAGCTCACTGAACTTAAATACTGATTTTGAAAGCTTATACACTTGTAGTCATGAGTTCACATTATCTAATGATGATAATTTTTTATTTTCCTTTTCAATAATTATTTTGCTACATTGGTCAAAAGCTGTTAAATAAATAGCTGTAATTATCTTTTCCCTGATTATATTACACTATTTTATGTAGAACATTAGCTGTTTTAGCCCAATATTTTTATCTTTCATATATTAAAGACTATCATTGTATTTTTGTTTTTGTGTTAATACTTTACAAAAATAGTTTATAGATTTTATCATATATTTTAGGGGGCTTAAATGAGTCTCTAATTTTTTTCATTATAGTTATTAAATGGTATAGCTGATATTATTGTTCTAGAATTTCACATTAACATTAATTCTGATATTATTCTCTGTTTTCTGGACTATCGTTTTTAGATTTTGTTATCGGGGTCTCCTGACCTCATAAAATTAATTACATAGTTTTTCTTTCTTTTAATGTACATGTCTGGTTTACCTAGAATATGTATTTTAAGTTCTTTGAAAGTTTAGAAGAACTTAGTAAAATTCTGACCTTGTAATCTGTTGTTTTCACATAATGCTAGAATTATTTTTTCATATTTTTCTTTCTTTTCAACCAATCCACCATGTTATTTCAGCTATTTACTTAACTACCATATTCTCTATGTAAAATGATAATAATAATAATAATAATACAAAGTCAATGGCGTTGTAAGAATCAAAAGAAGTTTATGTGTGTGTGTATATATATATATAGTTTATAAAAGGTTGTTTATTGTGTTATATTTTTAACATTAAAAGATTTTTTATTCCTATGTCAAATATTGCAATCCTTCTTTAAAAGTGTTTTTGTGTTTGACACTCAGATTTGAGGTACAGAAATTAATCTATGATTTTGTTCAAAGATCTGGACCTTGAATGTACTTATAATTCTCCCTTTGTGTGTGTGTGTGTGTGTGTGTGTGTGTGTGTGTGTGTGTGTTTCCTGCCACTAATGCATAAGGTTCTGCTTTTGTGTTTGCTATTTCTCTGCTTATGCTCTCTCAGATTATTTGGTTTACAATGGGGTTGTTTTTTTTCTTTCTTCTATTCCTTCTTTTCTCCCTTTTTAAATCTTTCTTTGCTTTTTTTTTTTTTTTGAGTTGGAGTCTCACTCTGTCGACCAGACTGGAGTGCAGTGGCCGCTCCCGGCCACTGCAGCCTCGACCTGCTGGGCTCCAGTGATCCTTCCACCTCAGCCTTCCAAGTAGCTGGAACTACAGGCGCGCGCTACCACACCCAACTGATTTTTTGATTTTATTGTAGAGATGAGGTCTCACCAAGTTGCCCAGGTGGGTCTCGAACCCGCGGGCTCAGGCAATCCACTCACCTCAGCCTCCCAAGGTGCGGGATTACAGGCTGAGTCACCGAGCCCGGCTTCTTTGCTTTTTAAATTAAGAATTTGTCTTTAGTATATCGTTAATAATGCCTCTTAAGTTTTGACATAAAATGTTCATATTTTTCTTTGCTTTATAAATATTTTGAAATGAAATTTTTAAGTTCTTCTTAACTCAATAGTTAACTGTGAGATCTTATTTTAAAGTATTTATTTAGTTTTGATTTGTTGTTCAAATTTTTCACCAGGTTTTAGTTTTGTTATATTATGTGATTGCTAAAATTATGAATTTTTAGTTTTAAGATTTCGTTGTGAGCAGTCATGACAACTATTTTTGGAAGTATTTGAAGAACATATAAAAATAATGCATTCTCACTCATAAGTAGGAGCTAAACAATGGTTACACATAGACATACAGAGAGAAATAATAGGCACTGAGCACCAAGGAATAGGGTGGGGGAAACGTAAGGTTTGAAAAATTACCTATAGGGTCTGATGTTCACTATTCAGATGATGAATTCACCAAGATGGGGGTCCCTAAGCCACACGCCACAGATCAATACTAGTCCATTGCTTGTTAGGAACTGGGCTGCACAGCAGGAGGTAAGTGGCAGATGAGAGAGCGAAGCTTCATCTGTATTTATAGCCACTCTCTATCGCTTGCGTTACCGCCTGAGCTCTGATCAGCAGTGGCATTAGATTCTCATAGGAACAAAAACCCTGTTGTGAACTCCACATGAGAGGGCTCTACTCTGCATGTTCTTTAAAAGAATCTAATGCCTGATGATCTGAGGGGGAGCTAAGGAGACGATGCTAGGGCTGGGGAATGGCTGCAAGTGCAGATTAACATTAGCTATGAGGTTTGACTGCACAGAGACCACAATAAATCAATTGCTTGCAGACTCATATCAAAATGCTGTCAGTGAGTGGCAAGTGAGCTGATGTACTTCAATTGCATCTGGTGGCAGCCTTTAAGTCAGAATAAGACACTTATTTTATCTCATGGCCCACCCATTATTCTATTTACTGCTTCTGTCTGTGCCTCTTTGTTTTTATGGAAAATTGTATAATTATTTCACTATATACTACAATGTAATAATAATAGAAATAAAGTGCACAATAAATGTTATGTGTTTGAAACATCCTGAAACCATCCACCCATCCCAGTCCATGGAAAAATTGACTTCCATGAAACTGGTTCCTGATACCAAAGACGTTGAGGATTGCTGCACTAAAGGACAAAACCTCATCATTACACAATATGTCCATGTAACACACCTGCACATACACCCCCGAATCTATAAAAAGAAAAAGAAAAAATAATGCAGTTTTGTTTTATAGTCTCTGTTTTATACACACACACAATATAGTCAATTATGTTACTCAAATGCCTTTATCCCTTATTGAGTTATTTTTTCATCTGACAACAACTAGAAATAGCAACAGATTTTGGAAATGTCCCATGAACTTACACAAATAATTCATTATTTCTTTGTGGTATTTATGTGCATGCATGCGGAGATCCAGCCTCCACAGAGCAGGGCCTGAGGTAGGGGAGGGAACGAGAAAGAACGACAAGAGACAGTGGCATTGGGAGGTCTCTCTCCTCAATAGCTGAGAGCAAGTTTATTATTTAGCATGCCTCTTATATAGGGCAAAACTAGGGCAAAACTGTACAAGGGACTATTGTAGAAACAAGCAGCATCAGCATCTGGGCCAGACATCCGGGCCAGGTGTGATTGACGGCATGTCGCTTTGCTTTATTATAAAGTAACAAATCAAAGTTGAGGGAGACGAGCGAACCACAGCAGAATTATGTTGCTATTAGAAGGTGAGTTGTTCTGCGTTTATCTTTTTGCACCTAGGGCTTTATTGTAGCTAAGACTTTATCTGTACTATGTGTACCCGGATGTGTGGGCATCTGAGACACTGCTTTGTGTAGCAGGCTGCATTCCTCACAACCTGGCTTTGGCTAGGATGTGGAGCTTCCAAGCAAACCTTGCCTACGAGCTTGGGATACTCAAGGCCCACTACGTTTTACATAGCAGGCTGCATCCCTTACCTGCCTTTGGCTAGAATGCAGAGCTTCCAGGCGAGACCGTTGCCTACAAGCCTGGGGTACTCAAGGCCTGCTACAGTGGCA
>CAUYQG010052092.1:0-45750 GCA_963574415.1 Tarsius wallacei
ACGTTTGTTGCAGCTCTATGCACAATAGCAAAAACATGTGGCCAACCTTGCTGCCCATCAAAGTTGGACTGGATTTTTAAAATGTGGTACATATACACAATGGAATATTATACATCCATCAAGAAGGACAAACATCTGGACTTCACAGCAACTTGGGTGGGTTTAGAGTCGATCGTTCTCAGTGATCGATCACAGGAACAAAGAACAGAGTACCATGTTTTCACTCATAATCGGACCTTGAACAATGATCATAATACTATAAGAAAGGGATTGGCAGTAGTGGGAAACTGTCGGAGGGGGGTGGGATTGGCAGTTGAGGGAAACTGCTAGGGGAGGGAGGGGCACACCTCATCAACAAGGATACCTGCATAATCAACCTTTGCTTACCTAACCCTGATTTGTACCCCACATCTTTATAATAAAAAAAATAGTATGGATCAAAACAGACAACCTCCTCAGTGCCTACCGTCACTGTTCCCCCACGACTTTCCAACCCTGAGCCTCCAGAAACAGTTCAGTCCTTCCATCCAAATACAGAATGTCTTGACTCCCCAGCGCACATCACTCCTATGGGGCCAGTGGTCTCCTGCTACCCAGATCGGGAAGGGCCACACTCTTTAAAGCGAATTCCCATCCTAAGTGTGTGCAGCTCTGTGCCCTGCCTCCAACAGCCCTCACATCGCACTCTTGACATGCCACTCTGATCCTGACCTTGCCTGAGTCTTCTCCTGGATGTTGCAGTCCAATTAAAAGTGAGAGAAGGAATGAGACCATGAGAGCTAAAAGGAGAGAACCAGCCAAGCATCCAGGCAGGATGGCAGAACAAGCAATGTCCCACACTTCACCCAACGGTATGGAGCCCTTCCTTTTTCGACCCCCAGATGCGATTTACAAAGTTTTCCTTGTTCCTAAACCAAGGTTCAGAGTTTTGTCATACAACCATCTGTCCTGTTTAACCCCCTCCGGTGGAAATAACCGAAAGCACTGCCTTGTTTCTTCCCTGGGTTTCCAGTGTTTAAAACACATTACGGGTTTTCATTCTCGTTACAAAAATTCTTAGTCAAGTTTTCTTCACTCCGCATAGTGCTAACATTTTTAAATTTTTAGCAACTCATTTATGACTAAATAATGCTAGCAATGCAAAAAGATCAGGAAGCGACTGGGACGGTGAGACTCGAAGTTTGCCAGGGTTATAGAAGGGTGAAATTATGTCACACACAGGCACGAAAATTGAAACTTAGCAGGTCGCTTGACCCGGGAGACTCCAACAGAGACAACTGTGAAGCATCTATTACAAAGCCCTTCCCCCAATGGAGCTCTCACTGAGGATTCCCAAAGGCCAGCCAACAAAGAGCTGCTCTTTCGCAAGTTTTTGTTGGAAGCCCAAGTGTGTCAGAGGAAGGACAAGTATCTACCAGTAATTGACATTAAGGAAAAGTAGGTATTAGGGAGGAGGGGGAGAGATCAGAGAGGTTTTGTAACTCCAGTTCTGCAGCAGTTCAGAAGCTCAGACTAACAAAAACCTGACCACCAAGGGACTCATGCCTCTTGCTGACAACGCTGGTGGCCCGAGCAAAGGGAGAGAATGGAGGGGGGTGCACTATGACATCCGGAGCGGCAGCCAGGCCAGTGAGTGCACCCCCTGGCTCAGCCTGGGAGGACCGACCTGCGATCTAATCCTGCCCCTCCAGCTCCGTTCAACCCCGTCAGGCCTGTTCAACAATTTCTTCTCTGAAACAGACTCTTTGATGCAGCCTCATTTTGTGTTCAGTGACATGAAAGAGATACTGATGCTGATTATCAAAGGCAGGCGCTCAGACCGCCAAGCAGCTCAGGCCCCAGGGATGTAACCTGATCTCTCCCTCCAACTTCCCCGTCCTCCCGCTGAGAAGGGCTCCGCTGGCCAAGGAGCACATCTTTTTCCCTTACTAATTTCACATCAGATATTCATCTGAGTGGGGGAACATGAATTAATACCTTAAACTTGTAGGTCGTACGCAGGCGAACATAGTGCATGATCTAAACGCTGTGGAGACAAAGAAAGTTGCCTCCCGAGGCTCCCAAGGGAGGAAGCTCCCTGAGACTCCTCTGGGCCCCAGCCACACACAGGCCCACCAGCTAGAGGGCCCGTTAGCAGTCCCACGGAAATCCGGGTTAATAATTTCCCCAGAGTAAAAGATCCTTCTTATACTGGGCTAATTGTTTTCCATTCTAGACATTCAAGATACATAATGTCCAACAATTAGGGTGTCAAATAAACCCACATGTTTACAGTGGAATAGCATACAGCCATATAAAATTATACTTAGAGGCCGTGGTAGCTCACACCTGTCATCCCAGCACTTTGGGAGGTCAAGGTGAGAGAATCGCTTGAGCCCAGGAGTTCGAGACCAGACTGGGCAACATAGTGAGACCTCATCTCTACAAAAAAAAAATCAAAAAATTAACCAGGCATGGTGGCACATGCATGTAGTTTCAGGTACTTCAGAGGCTGAGGCAGAAGGGTCGTCTGAGCCCAGCAGGTTGAAACTGTGGTGAGCCATGATCATGCCACTGCACTCCAACCTGGGTGACAGAGTGAGATCCTGCCTCAAAAAATAAAATAAAATAAATTTTAAAATAAAATTATACATAGAAGAATATTTCATGATGGCTAAAATGTTCATCATATACTAAAAATTTGATTACAAAATTGTGTGTGCAGAATGACTTTAGTTTTGTAAAAATAAAATAAATCAATCTGAGCTTGTGTTTGTGATAGCACAGAAAAAAGTGTGCAAAAGGCCGAATAAGCCAACAACAGAGGCCACCATGGAGTAACAGGCTGTATGCGGCTTGATTTTTATTCTTTGTTTATATATATTTTCTAATTTTTCCACAAATGCATTATTTCCTTAAATTATAGAAGCTTAGGATTTGATCAGCTGATGTATGGTCGGGAAGATAAAACAATCCTTTTAAAGAAAATATTTGTGCGTATAGATAAAATATAGCCAAAACTATCCTTTTAAAGAAAATATTTGTGTGTGTCAATAAAATATAGCCATTCCCAAAATGCTAACTTTTAATTTGTGTGTGTGTGCATTTTTTTAAAGTAAGCGCCAAGCAAATATCATAACAAACTTCACACCTGCCCACAAGCCCTGCTGATTCACCAGTCTCTTGGTACCAGCAGCCAGGAGCAGAAACCTCCAGTCAGTTGTGAAAATGAGGTGACCAAAACTGTTCCTGCTATCTACCTAAGACCATCGTGTCCTGTCAGTGTCTTCATGGAGAACCGTGTGAATATCTCACATCTGTGATGCTCTGGTTCTGAGTGTAGGGTACCAGGCTCTCCCATGGCCTTGCTGAAGACCACTGGGCTGTGGAAAAAAGAGTCTGAGACCTCAGAGAAGAGTCTGAGAACCCAGTCTAACCAAAGAAGGACACAGGCAGAGGGAAACTGAGGGAAGAACTAGAGCAAAGACGGAATGATGAGGCTCAAGAGGGTATCCGACGCATTGAAGTAATCAGTAGGGGGGACAAGATAGAAAAGACTATTTGTTGAACACTGTGAAAGTCAAAAAGACTACTGGAATTTCTTGCCTAGAAACATACCCCTAAACCACACACATACTACAGAAACCCACTACCTATAAATAGTGTGCATAAACACGCACACGTACTATTTTGTTATGTGTACGTGATGTGTGTGCCTAGGTGTCCCCCTCACAGATACACATTCCTGGAATCGCACTGGTTTCCTAATTTCACAGGAGGTTGGAAAGGGTGTGTCAGTGTTAGAACTGCACCTCCTTGGGATTCCGGCATTCAGTGTATCAGCAGGTCCATACACAGGCCCAAACACAAGAGGCCGTGGGGCAGCTGGGCTGGGGGTCTGCTTTTCCCACATGCAGGCACTCACAGATTTACTGCAGGGGGAACAAACATCACAGAGGATGTTTCTCACCCGAGGCAAACTAATATTAGGTCTTAGTCCCTTGGAACAAAATACAGCCTCAGTGTCTGTGTGACTCTGTGCATAAAAAAAAATAGTCAAGCATAGAATTGGAGGCGAACAAAAAGGAAGCAAAGCTCATTTCTCTTTTCCTTGAGCTTTAAGAATAACGCTTTGCCTTCCTAAATTCTGCCACACCTGACAGAGCCCAGAGTCTCTCCTCACCTTCATGAACCTTCACCCACCACCTGCATCCTTCACGCAGATCAAGACGGAGCCATCATCCAAGTTTCCCCAGCCAGGCCCACAGAGGCCCCTTCTCCCCTGCGTGAACTTGACATCAGCTTCCCAAGAATAGCGCTGGAATAGCACTGCCCACAACGCCTCTGCTCTGAGGGACATGTGGCCAGAGCAGAGATCCCCAACCCACCATGGGCGCAGCACCCTGCATCCTTTCACTGAGCTCACAGCTGAGATCAGAGATTTGTTTAGCCATCCCCAGGAGGCCTCGGAGGACTTAGAGGACTCTGAGCCAGGCTTCCAGAACATCCCCAGGCCCTCCTGCCCACGCAGGCCTCCGAGGCTCCCAGAGCAGTCAGCGGCTGCAGGCCCCACCTGCTCCCTCAGGGTGGGTGTCTGCTGCTTTCTGCTGCCCCCAAGTGGCCGGTGGTGACACTGCCCCCCCCCGCAGGGGGTTGGGTGTTAAGCCACTTCCCGCCCCCAACCCCTCAGCACTGGTAAATGGAACTAATTCCAAGTCCCTGCATTCCCTTTAGGAGGTCGGTGATTCCTGAACACGCCAAAGGCCAAGTTGCACAACCAGCCAGCACTCCGGCCAAGACTCAGCTCTCCTCACTGAGCTCAGTGTCACGAAGAGGAGAAAACACAAGTCTGTAAAGCAGAAGGTGCAAGCGCTTATCCGGGCACTCCCGCCTTGTGACAGCCTGGGCCAGGCGACTCAGCTCCTCAGAACAATTCTCTGAGAGCAGAACAGAGGGGGTAGCACCTCTGCTACGTACTCAGAGGGAGAAGGCAAGAAATGGGACTCCCTTGAGGAAAATAAAGCTCTCCCCAGGCACAGTTACACTCTCTGAAATTGGAATACAAATAATTTATTGAGTATATCTCAGATGTTGCATGGGGCAGACGTATCCTAAAATATTTTTATTGTGTATCTGAAATTCATATTTGAGTAGGTGTCTGTTTTGAGGGAGTTGGCTTGTTTTTGTTGTTTTGTGTTTGGGGCTTTTTGCTTTTGTTTCTAACTCCAACAACCCTATCCCCAAATGCCAGGCATCCATCCTACCTGAGCGGGACCAGAACTCCTGAAGCCTCTTCCCACTGCCACTTCCCAGCGACATCATCACATGGGCTGACACAGAATGAGCATTTTCCAAGCCGAGGGAAAGAAAACGGATTCAGAAGTCTGCACTGGAGGAGGCCCGCTTGAGGGAGGCTGGCAGGCCCTGCATCTCCTGCGCTCACATGGGCATCTTGGGATGGGGGCACCTGCTGGCCTCAGGAATTGCCTCTTATCTGATCCCAGCCAATGTTTTCTCAAAGTCAGAGATGCAAAAACACTTTTAAAGTCCCAACATCTCCCAGACATCTGTGATTCATTTTCTTTGGCCTTGATTTTGGCTTAATATCAGTAAGGGCTCAGGCATGCACTTGACTCTCTGATTTGGGTTCTGAGCCTGTGGTGTTCCAGGTAGGAGAGATGACGCCTGCGTATTTTTTCAGAGTTGTTCGACACCTACTGCCTCATTTTGTCTTCATACACGGGGACACAGCAAGGTACAGAACAGAGACCCCAACCCCAACTGCACACAGACATTACTTGGAAAGCGTTTGGAACCCTGCTGCCCACACTATGCCCCAAACCAATCTGGGGGTGGACCGCACATCAGCGTTGTCAGAGCTCTCCAGGAGCTTTCCATATGCATGTGAGGCTGAGAACACCGGCACACTGGCTGAGAACACTGGCTGAGAGCAGCGGCATGCACATCACCTGGGAAATTGCAGAAATGCAGGTTCCCAGGCCCCCTTTCCAATCTGAAATAGGATTTCTAGGGTGCCAAAGTTTGAGGACCACTGATGTAGAGAAAAGCACAAGCTGTCATTTCATTGGAAATGAAAGCAATCTGGCCCCAATCTAACCTCAGCATTGCCCCAAGTCACCTCCCAAAACTCAGGCTTCACATCTGTAACATAAAGGTGATACAATCTATCTTTCATGTAGAGTGGAGACTAAATGAAATGAAGTCCATAGGTTGCCAAGAAAAAAACTGACAACAGTTAGTAAATGCAGTGACCAGTCGTTCTGGTTCCCTCAGGACAGAGGGAATCCCTGGGACTCAAGGTTTTGATGCTAAAACCAGAGAGTCCTGGCACACTGGGATGAGTTGGTCACTGTATCAGAGAATGTGAGTGCTCTCTGTCCTTGTTCCTGCATATGATTCCGTGAGGGATGTGAGGTGAGCATTGTAATCTCCATGCCACGAGTGAAGACACTGAAGGCTTGACGAGGCCTACCTGAAACCCTGCAAAGCTGTAGTATCATGACTAAGCTAGTTGCCTGACCCTAGTAACAGGGCCCTTTGAACCTGTGTGTCACACCTCTGAGTAACAATAACATCCATTCTAAACTCTTTGCTAGAACAGTTCCCAAACTCTTTGCAAGAACTAGACATAGAGCTATCATTTAATCCAACAATCCCACTACTGGGCATTTACCCAAAGGAAAATAAATCGATATATCAAAAAGATACCTGCACGCATATGTTTATTGTAGGATATGCACAATAACAATGATAGGCAATCAACCAAATGTTTACCACCAGTAGATCAGATAAAGAAAAGGTGGTGCATATGCACAATGGAATACTATTCAGCCATGAAAAAGAAGGAAATCATGTTTTTTACAGCAATATTATCTTAAGTGAAATAAGTCAGATACAGAAAGACAAATATCATATGTTCTCACTCATACATGGGTGCTAAAAAATGTGTACACATGGACTCAGAGTATGGAATAATAGACAGTGGAGACTCAGAAGGGTGAGGAGGAAGGAGGGGAGCAGATAATGAGAAGCTACTGAATGGAGGCAATGTACATTATTTGGATGATGGATACCTTAAAAGCCCTGACTTGACCATTATGCAATCTACGCACATGACGAAATTGCACTTGTACCACACAAATTTATGTAAACAAAAAGCAAACTCTTTGTTAGTAATAATGCATTGGATCCATACAACAACCTTAAGAAGGAGTTGTTATTAGTATTCTCATTTACATGAAGAAATTAAGAAAAAAACTAGGCCCGGCTCCTTGTGGGCATGACCGAGGCAATCACTGCACCCTGTACTCTATTGAATGCTCTCTTAATAATTTTTGGAAAAGGGCCCATGTTTTCATTTTGTGCTGGGTCCCAAAAATCATGAAGCTGACCCCTGTTGAAGGCAGAGAGAGAATTCACAACTGGCACATGACTTCCCAAAGACTTCTGATGAGGACACTCTGGTCCCAAGAGTGGGTGTATCTTTCACAGACAACCTCTAAGCAGAAAGGGAACTTCACATGTTGTGGGCACATAAAAAGAACCTAAAGCAAAAGTCCTCACCTCATTGTGAAGGGCAGGACTCGTTCATCACCATGATGTCACCCGCAACACTTCTTAAAATACTGACTTTAAGGTACACGAGACGCACATCATTTCTAGTTACTGGTAACATAAAATCATACCCAGTCATTTTTCTCTTCCCACTTCAGTTGGGGGAAAGCTACTTAGAACAGTTCTTGAGATTTCTAATAAACTTGAGATTTCTAATAAATCGTAGACCCTATGCTAGTAATTGTCACGACTTCACCTCTAATGACCTTCCCCAGAATCCCATGGTACAGCTGGTGTACCCACTCATGTGTCCACTCATGTCCAAATTATCCAGACACAAAAGCAGCATTAGCAACACCCTGGCCCCTTGCCCGTGTCTTCTTTTCCCCTCTGTGACCCAAGTCCAGGGTTCTCTCTTCTTCCCCTCTGATCCTGTTTATTGTTCCCTTTAGGCTTTACACAGGTGTGTTCACACCTTAGCACGGCAAGAATCACTGTAGACTGACTTCTCCCCAGCATTTTCAGCCAGTGGAATGAAAGCTTCATCTCCATTAAAACAACTTCAGATATGTTTCCGCAACCCACAGGGCTATAAGGCTGGACAAAAGAAAGTTCCATTCTGACGGCATCAGCTTCATATGAGTGAGGTCCAGCCTTGAATCTGCGGAGGAAATCCATGGGCATAAACCAGCCCATTTTTCCTCTTTCCTTCTCCTACTCCTCCTTGCCTGATTCACCCATCATCCCTCTCATGGAAGATGCAGTTGTTGCCCATGAGGCTTCATGAGGTCTCCGTGGCAAGCACATCAATTGAGGCTGCCCAACTGGGAAGAGACAGGGCGTGGGTGAAATCCAGGGTCTGGCTCCAGAACCTAGACTTCTGATGAGGACATTCTGGTCCCAAGAGTGGGTATATCTTTCACAGACAACCTCTAATTTGAAAGGGAACATCACAGGTTGTGGGCACATAAAAAGACCTTAAAGCAAGTCCTCACCTGGACAGAGGATGGACAAGCTCTGAGGTCTGAGTGTCCCATAAGAACGTCCAAGAGGACTTGAGACACAAAGCGCAAATCATGCGTAGGCCCGTGAAGAACTGGTGTTCCGTCCTCTCACATCCTACGGTCACAGCTTGCTCTGGTTGAGTTCTGTCTCAAACATTTCAAGCTTAGAGAACTACATTTGAAGAAGAGCATAAAAGAGAAATTGCATTTCGAGGCAGGATGTGACAGAAAATGGATAACAACTTCAACAAAAAAAGGAAAGAGATTAAGATCAATTTCTGCCAAGTGCCTGCACTGGTGATGAACAGACCCCAAGACAACTGCCCTGTGGGAAGAAAAGGGCCTGGGTAGACAGACGAGTCCAAGAGTTTCCAGCAAGGGAGGCAAGCTCTGAGTCAGATGCGAGATTGATGATGTTTGACTCAGGATCCAGTGGACTACTTGCAGAGGAAATGAACTTGTTCAGATTTCAGTATCTCAGGGGAGGGGACAGCTGATGGCAGGTCAAAAGGAGGGGAAAGGGAAAAGATAACACTGGATGTCACCAACTCAAACCTAAAAACAATAACTAAGGCAGGTTATAGTGTGTCACACACTGCCATATGTTGATTGTCACTCAATACTTTTTCAATAATAATCATATATTTCAGAGAAAAGAATGGACAGCATAAGCTAGAGAAAGGACTCCTTCCCCTCCCCCCAAAAAAGAAAAAAACCAGATCTGGAAACGACATCACTACAAATGAAGCCCTCCAAGAATGGTCAGGGACAACCCTTTCAGGTCCCATCCCACTGTGGGAGCTTCACTGTTCACTCAATAAATTCTGTTTTCTCAACAAAAAAAAAAGAATGATCAGGAAAAGATAACCCAAAGAAAACATAATTATTGGGCCTTCCCCCTATTGAGAATATACCCGAAGGAATTCAAATCATTCTACAAAAAAGATACCTTCACACGCATGTTTGTTGTAGCACTATTTACATTAGCAAATACATGGAACCAACCATGCTGTCCATTGAAGCTGGACTGGATTAAAAAAATGTGGTACATACACACAATGGAATATTATGTAGCAATAAAGGACAAACATACGGACTTCGCAGCAACTTGGATGAATTTAGAGCCAATCATACTCAGTGATCTATCATAGAAAGAAAGAACAGAGTACCATATGTTCTCACTCATAAGCGGACCTTGAACAATGATCATAATACTATAAGAAAGGGATTGGCAGTAGTGGGAAACTGCCAGGGGAGGGAGGGGCACACCTCCTCAACAAGGGTACCTGTATAATGAACATTTGTATAACTAACCCTGAATTGTACCCCACATCTTTAAAATTTAAAAAGGAAGAAAAAAAGCATGATTATTGGCCCTAAAAGTATGAGAAAGGAAAAGCTTAAAGAAGTCAGTCTGGAGCATATGAAATCTAGGTGTCAAATGAAGCAGAAGCATCTTCGCAAGGGATTGCTTCCATCAAGTATGCAGGTGGCATTGCCAGGCTCATGGCCCAGCCACATCATTTCATCTGCACTTGTGTGGGGTGCCTGCTAAATGTTGAATGGGGAAAGTGAGATGCCAGAATATCACCCTGCAGGGATGGTTCAGACCCCCTGGAAACAATCAGGGACCTGCTTGCTCCCATTATTCCTAGTGGGGACAGAGAGTTCTCATGCCCGTTCACATCCAACTCACAGGGAAGACAGAGAGGCTGCGGAGAAGACAGTCCGGGTTGTAGACCGTCATGGTGGCAGACACCTCAGTCACCCCCGATTCCCTAACCCAGAACCGGCTTGCCTCTTAGGGAGCAACCATATAGGTCAATAAGAGAAAGAATCGGTTTGTGTCAGCAGGAATTTCATCAGTACCACAGGCAGAATAGACTAGAAAATCCAACCCAGACTTCATGCAGCACATCCAGACCAATGCTCTGATCCTCCGAGTCTGGTGGTTACTCTGCTTTTTGCACTCCTCTAATGGCCTGGCCGGTCTCACAGTGCCCACAGGCCTCCCTGTCTTGGAAACTGATGGCGACAAGGCCACCTTCTGACTGAAACTGGAAGAAACAGGGAGCAGACACCCCTGTAACCTAAGGCCATCCAGCAGACAGGATGAGAGCCTGGCGTTTGCTGAATTCACAGCTCTGGGTCCCATCTCAAGACTACCTCTTTCTCAGCATGTGACTTTGAGAAAATTACTTCTTATCTGCAATATGGGGATGATGGTGATCATTGTAAAGCATTCCTCTTAGAATTATGCCAGTTAAGCTCTTTCGGCAGGAGGTGGAAAAGACCCCCGTCACCATGGAGATTTCAATCTTTCAAATAATGATGATGTAGTAAGGACAAGATGAAGGTCAAAAGCAGGATGAATCAAAACAGTCAAATGTAGGGACCTCTGACCAAACAGTAAATGCAGAGACTGAGACAGAACTCTGAAAACTCAGAAATATTTCTACTTTAGATTAACAAGGGAGGAGAAATAACAAAGCAGCTGAGGTTTTGGCCACACCAAGGATGTGGCAGAGGACTCAGAGGCTGCAGGAGCCTTGACCTTGTGTTTGTTTCCATAATGCCCCACTCCACCTCTTCTCTGGATTCATGAATCCACTATTCATTGCTTTTTAACTTGGATTAATTTCTTCATTTCCTTCCTTTAATTCAATTAAATACCTACAGGCTAGTGCTGTTCAGGGGAACACGGCTTTTGAATTATGGACTAAATTACGTCTCCAACTATCATGACTTTGCCAGGAGTCTTAACTTCCCAAAATGCTCTTTTCTGGGCAGGGATTTTGCATACAAAGCAACACAGAACCAATGGTTATGGGGGGAAGCATGTGTTCTCGTGGTACAGCTTTCCCGTTACACAAGCATCTGTTGACACAGCTCATGGATGAGGAAGGCCAGCATCCAGTCCTTATGTTTGCCCTGGCAAGGCTCGAA
The DNA here is from genome assembly GCA_963574415.1 of Tarsius wallacei. Lineage (NCBI taxonomy): Eukaryota > Metazoa > Chordata > Mammalia > Primates > Tarsiidae > Tarsius > Tarsius wallacei. Next base: position 11,505 of record CAUYQG010052092.1, read on the forward strand.
GGGCAGTACCAAATGGACATCTTGAATCAATATGGCGAGGGTCTTGCTTAGAAACACCAGTTCTTACAAATGAAACATTTGGAGAAATTACCTCACTCGGAGATTATTATGATTGAATCAAAGGCTTTCTTTAATGATGAAAAGACAAAATTATCTTTGATGTTGGAAAATCTTCCTCACATACATACACAAAGGCAGAATGAGTGGGAGGAGGGAACTTCAAACGCTTGGGAATGTGGGAAGAGCACCAAACAGGCAGGGCAGAAGGCAGATCCTGTGTCTTTCAGCTCCAGAAAGGAGGACTTCTGTGTCAGAAAGAAGAGAGCAAGAGCGAGATCAAGACACGACTTAGGTGTTTCAGCCATATTTAGGCCCTGTTGGTTTCAGACACTAAACCCAGAGTGAGTCACACAGATATCCCTTATCAGTTCTGCAAGCCCAAAGCACAGCTTGGCCAGTGGCTCCCGAAGTGAATGACCCAGACAGCAAAGCTCATGGGCTTCCTTGACCAGTGTTTTTACTGTTATTTTTTTGTGGTGAAATACAAATCACACAAAAAAAATTTAACCATTTTTAAGTGTACCGGATGCACTGAGTACATTCACATTGGTGTGCAACCATCACCACTATGCACCTACAGAACTCTTCATGTTGCAAAACAAAAACTCTACCATTAACCGCTAACTCCCATCTCTACCTGTCCCTGAAAGCCCCTGCCAGGCACCCTTCTCCTTTCTGGTTCTATGAATTTGACTCCTCTGGGTAACTCGTATAGGTGGAGTCCTACAGGATTTGTCCTTTTGTGTCTGACTTCTTTCACTTAGCATCAGCGCCTCAGGGATTGTTCAGCTTGTGTCAGGATTTCCTTCCTTTTTAAGATTGAACAACGTTCCACTGTGTTTATCTATACCACATTTTGTTCATCCATTCATCTGTCAGTGGGCACTTGGGTTGCTTCAACCTTTTGTGTGTTTTTTGTTTTTTTGTTTTTTTGAGTTGGAGTCTCACTCTGTCGCCCAGACTGGAGTGCAGTGGCCGCTCTCAGCCACCGCAGCCTTGACCTGCTGGGCTCCAGCAATCCTTCCACCTCAGCCATCCAAGTAGCTGGAACTACAGGCACGCACTACCACACCAGGCTGATTTTTGATTTATTGTAGAGATGAGGTCTCACCAAGGTGCCCAGGCGGGTCTTGAACCCGCGGGCTCAGGCAATCCACTCACCTCAGCCTCCCAAGGCGCGGGATTACAGGCTGAGCCACCGAGCCCAGCTTGCTTCGACCTTTTGGCTATTGTGAATCATTCTGCTGTGAACACAGAAGTTCAGCTATTGCTTTAGGTTGCCACTTTTAATTCTGTTGTATATGTACTCGGAAGTGTCTTCCTTTACTAGTGAACTTTTATAATAACTGGGAAATTTATAAGTAGTGAGATGATTTTCTTTTGTACAAGAAAACATTTAGTGAGATGTGAAGAAGTGTATTCAAATTTTGTTCATGTGTCAGCTCCTATTTATACATACACACACACACACACACACACACACACGCATGCATAGTCTAAGGAGTTGCCTAAAATTAGCAAAAGAGAAGACCATTCCTTTCTAACTTTTTTCATTTCCCATAGCATAAACATTTTAATTTAAATCAATCAGGGAGATGAAAACTATCAAATCAATAGTGTGTTCACTTTCTATATGGATGTCCGCTGCAATTCTTTACATTGTGGTTTAAAAAGCCCAAAACATAAGATTTGCCATCTTAGCTATTTTTAAGACCGCAGTTCAGTCGTGTTAAGTACATTCATATGGTTGTGCAACACATCTCCAGAGCTTTTTCCTCTCACAAAACTGAAACTTTACACCATTAAACAACTCACCATATTCCCTTTGCCTCACCCCGGGCAACTGCCATTCAACTCTCTGATTCTAGAAATGCAACTACTTTAGATACCTCGTGTCAGTGGGAACATTTTTTAAATTAAACATTAAACTGTATCTCCAGCAGTGAAGAAAATAACCTATTTATCAACCATCAGCCACTGTGCACACACACACAAAGTGCTTTGGTAAATTTTCTACCAACTTCTCATTTGCTAGTGATTTAAGAGTACTAACTTCCCTGAAGGAAAACTACTCAATTTTAGTCAAATATTTGACAAGCAATTAAAGGTTTTATGACAGAGAACTACCTGCTTCATTCAATGAAGGGAAAGTTATTTTAAGAAACACCTGCTCTTGTTTCAGATTTCTGGTTGACATGTCTTGGCCAGCGCTGGACTCCCTTTCTGTGGGCCATATGTGGGAGGAGATATGTCTTGTTTTAAAAACCTGGGGCACTCACTCACGGCTGGATCTCCCTTCACCATCTAAGATTTCCTCAGGACACTTGCAAGGAACTGGTGAGCAGGGCTGAAAACAGCTAGGATATCTGAAGGACAAGATCACGCTGCTGCCCTGAGCTGACTCCCCGGGTCCACCCTGGTTTCCCTCGCCCACTCTGGTTCCCCTCGTCCACCGTGGCTCCCCTCATTCACCCTGGATCCCTTTGTCCACCCTTGTTCCCTGTGTCTACCCTGGCTCTCCTTGTCCCTTCTAGCTCTTCTTGTTCACCCTTGTCCCCCATGTCTAGCCTGATTCCCCGTGTCTACCCTGGCTCTTCTCATCCACCCTGGTTCCCCTCATCCATCTTGGGCCACACCGCACCCTCCTTCACGTTCACCCTTCCAGCAGCCTTGCCTTTCAGAGGTCTCCACCCCACTCCCCATTCACCCATCTTTCCCTCCTCCTTTCATTATTCCAACCCATTTCATAGATCCTCAAGGACACAGAGTCCTTAGCAGAACAACTTCTCCACCTGTATTCCTTTTTGTCATAGCATGACAAGTATACAAAATGGTGATGAGGTGTTAAATGTCTTTGCAAAGTGTTCTCCTTTTCCCTCTCTGCTTTCTCTTCTCCTTTTGCCTTCTCTGCCACTTCGGCCACTTGCGCTGTACCAGTCTAGGCTGGCTTTCAGAGGTCTCTGCTTACCAGGGAACCAATCACCTACATGTTAGCCATATCTACTGAAGGCCTGATCATAGCAGCCCAGGCCTGGAAAAGTAAAAAGAAAGAACTTGGAGCAGATCTAGTTATGCCACCAGATGATCATCGTGCCTGCTACTCAGGAAGCTGGGTGGCATGTCTAAGATTTTTATTTCGCCCAACCTATAAACTAATAAGTTAGCCTGTTTCATAGATGCTGGCAGAAGACATGAGACCTCTGGATCTGAAATAACAAACCGTATTACTCACGACACAGCAAACAAGCAGAGCACAAGCACATTTCATCAGTTCCTTTTAGCCTCAAGTTCTACAGAAGTGACACATTGGGCTCAGATTGATACTAAACATGAAGGGGGTCTGTGCCACAGTTGCGGAACAATGAGTCTGGGGAATCTGTTGCTCCTATAACAAATAGTACGAACGTTCACTATTTGGGAGGGTGGGGGAAATGTTACTTCATTAATCAAGGTCATCAGGTTCATGAGCTACCCTGAGGCTGGCCTGGAGAAAAGGCCAACCGGTTTTAGTACACCTCATAGGAGCGCGTATAGCCCCAGGAGGATGCACTGTCCCAATGTCCGGCTCCAGCTGTGCCATTAACTAGCATCATTTTCCTTATCAGTAAAATACTCATGGTAATTTATCTCACAGGGCCAAAGAACCCATGCGGGAGGCAAGAGGTGCTTGGTAGAATTTTGAAGAAGCAATGGAGGGGCTGGCTTCCTGCTTGGGAACTTTCATTGGCTACTTCAGGCTACATAAATCCTGAGTCTCCTCCAGGCCATACGAAAAGAATGTTATTTTGTGAATAGGTTTGAGGCCCAGTTCCACAAGGCCAGATTCAGTTTGTTTCTGCTGGAAGCTCAAGTTCCCCAAAAGCTCTCCCAATTCTTTATGGAGAAAGTTCACCTAAGGTGTCTCCTCAGGCTGCCACTGAATATTAAGTGCTCCAGAAACTTCCTTGCCCCCCTGGCTACCCCACTACCACTTATTTTTGTCTACATCTCCCTGCCTTCAATCCCAGTTTCCTAACAACATAACCAACATGTCCTGAAGCATCTAAGGAAGAATGAATCCATGTTAATGTGGATCAGTGAACTGCAGATTTGCATGTTATCATCAAAAAAAAATTCATCTGAAAACTTTTACCCATGACATTATACTTCAAAAGGCATTCTAACTTACAAATCAAATCTAAGGTAGTAGTAGTCTAAACTTAATTTTAAAAATAATTCATTCTCTCCTACCAAAGGCAGTCTACAGGTCCAACGCAATATCCATTAAATTACCAACATCATTTTTCCCAGACCTGGAAATGACAATACTGGATCTCATCATTCTACTATAAATAATTCATTCTCTTCAAAATTTTTAACAAAAGATGTGAAATGGTAGATTGAAATAGAAATCTGACTTAATTGAAATACATGAGTTTTCTGCGAGATCCTAAAAAAGGATCAAAAGGTGTAAATTTTAGAATTATTGTAGGGAAATGCTTGGACAAGACCTTCTGGGGCTTCTGATGAGACCCTGAGGATTCCAACTGGTCTGCCCTAGCTATGAGCCAAAGACTTTATCCTAATAAACACTTTAAAACCTTATTATATTAACACACCAAAATATGTATGTCCTTACCCTGACTCTATGAGATAAATGAGGTAGATATAATTATTCCCATCTTTAAAATAGCCAAACTGAAACACCTAAAGGCAAAATGGCTGGCCCAAGATTTGCCATTCAGCAGGGGGTGAGCTGGAGTCAAACCTAGGGCTCTTGCCTCCTCATCGAGTTCCATCACACACCTGTCTCTGAATCCTTCACACTATTTGCAGGAAATGCCTGAATAATATGGTCAGAGGAGGAAAAGAACTCAGCTAAAGAAGTCTGATCTGATAGAGATTGTGCATCGTATACATGCAAGGATGATGGGCAGATAAAAGGTAGGTGGGTGGGCGGTAGATGGGTAAGCAAGTAGGAAAAAAATGTCTGCACATATGTCCATAAACATTGAGACAACTTGGAAAGCCAACCACAACCGAAAACAGAAACTTAAATCATAAAACAGAATCAAAGTCAGTTGAAAGGAGCAAATAAATGGAAGCCACTAAGCACCAGGATCTGGTAGATGTTTCCATTGGGACAAAATTCAGTCTCCTGTGTCCTCTGTGACAGTAAAAGAGATACTTGTCACTGGTAAGTTAATTTGGAGAAACAAACATTTTCCTTGGGAAACATAATAAAGTCCTCCCCAATGCTTTTGCAAAATAAGCAGGTTTATTTCTCATAAGCACACTTCTGTATCAGCTATTCTCTATAAAAGCTGAAGATATGACATTAAATCTTAATTCATCAAATGCTTTTCTAAGGGCCAGATCCACTGTGTCCTGAGATATAACTCAGAGCGAAGGTGTACGTGGTCTGGGCCCTGTTTCATGTCTCTTAACACCTAATTCCCAGAAACAGGAAAAGCAATCAGTGTGTGGGCATCTGACACCCTATACACATCCCAGTGAGAAGCTGCAGATGGACCTAAGTCAGATACTTGGGAGTTAGGCAGCCAGGCTGAAAAGAAAAGGCAAAAATAAAGGGAAAAAATAAGACTGTAAATAGAAGATTCTAGATAGAATTATGTTATTATATTCTATGTGAACTAATAGGAACACATTCCAAGTGACAATTACATGAGTTCGTTAAGACTTTGGTTCTTGAATCCATTTGGAAGTTTCTGCATGAACACCCCACTTAACTTCTGCATGTCGGCTCCGCTGACCTGTCTCCTGGCATCTCTGACAGTCTCTGTCTCCTTGACAGTATTCTCTTAAGCCCATTTCTGTGCCTCTGCGGATACCTGCTTGCTCACTTTGATGCTTCTTCATTAAAGGGAAATAGATGTCCCTTCCAATTCCAACTGCACTCTGGACCAACAAGTTTAGTCTGAAAATAAATAAGGAAAGAAGATGTGAGTATGTGAATTGAGCTGTGCTTAAATAAATGTATATTCAATCCAACAAATATTTATTGAGCTCTAGGTATGTCAGGAACTGCACTGAGTGTCAGGCTTTCAAAGATGAATGAGACAAGTCCTGCCCCTTTAATGAGCTCTCAGTTTAACAGAGAAGAGTAGGTTGTGGTTACAGAATCCTTGACAGAAAATCAAGCCCTTGAGCAAACACATGAACAAACTCTATCCTGTGAATGCTATGACAGAGGAATGAATGAGGTGCCATGAACAGAGAGGCTCATTCGGGTTCGGAGGATCGGTACATTTTCAGAGGAGCAGTGTCTGCCTGCTCAACGTCCCTCACCACCCCAGGCCCTGGCGAACAGAACCCTGGCTTTGTTCAGGTATCCATCCATAAGAGAAGAGCTAACTCCTGACTAGACTAAGCCAATCATGATCATTCCGTTTCTCTTGCCAGGGATTGGTTTACTTATAGACGTGTTGAAATTTTGGCCAGAGCAATGTGACAGGAAGTTGGCTGGGGGACTTCTCGGAAAGGTTTCCTTGTTCTTTTCTCCCTCTCTTGATTTTTTTAATTGACCTATAATAACTGTACCTATTTCGGGGGTACATAGAGATCTTTCGATACATTAATGACTAGTGATAACATCAGGGTAATGAACCTCATCTCAAATGTTTATCATTTATTTGTGTTGGGACCATTCAATAATCCCCTTCTAGCTATTTGAAACTCTATATTATTGTTAACTGTAGTCATCCTATGAGGTGTAGAACACTTGAATTCATTCCTCTTATCTAGATGGAATTTTGTATCTTTATTTTATTTTATTGGAATTTTGTATCTTTTAAAAAATTTCCCCCATCTCTGCCTTCCCCCTACCCTTCCCAGACTCTAGGATCCTGGGTTCTATTTTTTACTCCAGTTTTTTGTTCTTAAAAAGAAATGCACTTGTTTCCTCTGGATCTGATGGTTGGAACTGTCAGGGATCTTATGATTGTGATGCGCACTCGCCTGAAGGCATTAGGCAGTTGGTTACCTGGTATTTGTATGTGTGGGTGTATAAATGTATATGTATGAGTGGGGACATCTATTTACAAAGCTGGGAACTTCTTAAAAGCGTGGATTGAGTCTTTCACATTTTTTTCCATCCCCACAGAATCTAAGCCAGGACCAGACATGCAAAAGACACAATCTAATGTCTTTGAATACATCAATACATAGAAAATCTACTTGTATTTATTATAATCATATCTAAGTATATAACATATAATTTAACTAAAATTTTAGCAATCGTATATTATGTTTCTGGTATATATAATGTTTCTGATTTTGTAACTTTTTTCAAAATACAACCCAAGGTTAATTCGGCCCTGTGCTGTCCAATAGGGTAGCCCCTGGACACCGATGGCTATTTTCACTTATATTAATTAAAAAAAACTAAAATTGTAGTTCCTCAATCATCATAGCTGTCCATGGCTAGTAACTACTGTAGTGTGGATGTGGAATATTTCCATCATCATAGAAAGTTCTGCAGGACAGTGTTCTTCCAGAGTACGCACTGCTCACATTTGACTCTAGGCCCAACACTTGGCACATAGTGGGCACTCAATAAATATTTTTTGAATGAATAAGTGCAGAATGAATGCATTCTATGGATCAATGCATACATTATTCGAACGGCCAAGATAAGATAGAAGAAGCCCTACCTTGTTAATGAAAGCCATGTTTGGCATACAACAAAGCCAATGCCCTGTTGGTCTGTAAGATTGCTGAGATATCTAGAAAGGCCACTGGATTCCTTAGCTGCAGACTTCCCTAAACACAGAGCACACCCAGTCACCAAGTCAAGCCTAAGCTTGGAGTGAGCATCCCTGTCACATCATGGCCTCTCTGAGATGGGCTTGTGGTTCATAACATAATGACTGGCCTTTCTATAGTTGATAGAGCCTACGTTCTTTTCAGAGCTTATGCCCAATCTTTTAGCTGGGATCTCTGGGGAGACCTCTTCCCAATTTCATCAGGACTTTCACTGGGAATTAGAGATTTGAGATTTCTCTCCTAGTCCTAATTGATTAAAATGTCTTTTCTAGCCCAGGTGCAGTAGATAACACATAGATGCCAGTCCGCTTGACCGCTTCTCAGTTTTGTGACTCTGAGCAAGCTATTCAACTTCTCCTCGTTGTGTTCTTCCATCTATACAAAGGGATAGAAAAAGTTCTACCTGACAAGATTCGTTAGGCATTTGATAAGTTCGTGTGGGAATGCCCTTAGAGCATTTGCTGCACACGGTGCACGCTGGACAGATGACACACAGAGCCCAGCACACAGGAGGTCTCGGCAAATGTGGCCTATCTTCTTTTCTTGCTCAGCACAGAGTCTGTGTGGAGTTCCTTAAATATTCTCTCTCTTTTTCATTGTTTTTTTTTTAATAATAAGTTTTCAGTTTGAATGCAAGAATTGGAATTGACTATGGAATTGGAGCTTCTTCCAATCATAAAAGAAGAAGAAAAATACCAAGTCTAAAGGGAAATCAGCTCTGAAATCAACAGCATTCCCACAAAACAGAAGCCTGGCCCCCAAGCAACCCTCAGTGAGCAGTGGCTGTATGCTATTGTCGCTAGTTCATCCTCACAACTCTCACCCTCATAAAAGAGCCAGCCCCACACTCCGAATGTAATCCTGCATCCAATCAAGAGACAGAAAAGCTGCCTCCAGCCAATGTGCTTGATCATGCCTGTAGACGCAAAGTCCCTGAAGTTCTGAGGGACGCATACCCACGCTATAGCAACTGGGTCTTGTCTTGACCCTTGACATTGTTCCACCTTAAGCCTAGCAGTCCTTCCTCACCCTGCAGATACCCACTCTGCCTGACCAGCTTTGTCTCCTTCCTGTGACCCCCTCCCTTGACCTGTCTCTCTTCCGTTCTCTCCAGGCATTCCTCCCTCTACCCCCCCACCCCCACCCCGTACCAGCCTCTCCCCAGAGATCCCAGCTAAAAGGATGATGTGCCCACATAAGGATCTGAGGATCCCATAGGGATGAATTCAACAGGGCAAGTGACATTAGGACAGGGGTCCCTACTTAATCCTATACTTCTCAACATCCATGCTGAGAGAACTTCATATTTAAAATGAGGGTCTGTGTTTTTAAAAATGGCCAACAATTGGGAGGTTTTTTGGGGGGGACGATTTCACATTGTATTTTTTTTTAATTTTTAATTTTAAAGATGTGGGGTAAATTCAGGTTTAGATATACAAATATTCATTATGCAGGTACTCTTGTTGATGAGGTGTGGCCTTCCCTTCCTAGCAGTTTCCCTCAACTGCCAATCTCACCCCCTCACCTCTGGCAATTTTCCACTGCTGTCAATCCCTTTCTTTTGTTTTTTTGAGTTGGAGTCTCACTCTGTCGCCCAGGCTGGAGGACAGGAACACACTCACGGTCACCCCAGTGTTGACCTGCTGGGCTCTGGTGATCCTTCCACCTCAACCTTCCAAGTAGCCGGAACTACAGGCATGTGCTATCACGCCTGGCAAATTTTTGATTTATTGTGGAGACGAGGTCTCACCAGGTTGCCTGGGCTGGTCTCGAACCCGCGGGTTCAGGCAATCCACTCACCTCAGTCTCCCAAAATGCTGAGATTACAGGCTGAGCCACTGAGCTCAGCCGCCAATTCCTTTCTTATTGTATTATGATAATCGTTCAAGGCCCGCTTATGAGTGAGAACGTGTGGTACTCAGTTCTTTGTTTTTGCAATAGAGCACTTAGTATTATAGACTCTAGGTCCATCCAAGTTGCTGAGAAATTCATAATTTTGTCCTTCTTTGTGGCTTCCTTTTAAATAACAAAAACTTTAGTTACTTGACTTAACAGCCTTATTGGGAGTTTTTTAATCTCCTAAAAAACATTTCAACACATATGCATCTCTCTGGGGCACCCCAGGAACTTCAGTGAACTACATTCAGCTTGAGAAATGCCACCCAAGCTACAGAACCAGTGTGGTCCATCCAGCACAGAGTTCTGTCTCTTGTCACAAAATTCACTCATGCCATCCAGACATCACTTAGAATCCCTTATTTAACCTTCTTATACGTATTTATAGTAATATGCTCTATAAAATATTATTTTGCTCAGCACATTTAAATGTTCTTCTTAGCCTTAGAAGTACCTAAGACACTGTCCTTCCCTCTGGACTCCACATTGAACCTTTGCCGATCTGAGCTTGTCACAATTTTATCAACTTGAGGGTCTCACACCCTTTCCCGCTTTTGTCATTCCACCCTGAAAAATGCTGGAGGGTTTTATTTGCTCATTTTCTTGGTCTTTGCCTACCAAAAAGTCCAAAATGAATCTTAAATATTTTAAGTCATCTTAAATAAGTTAAAGATGAATCAGCTTTTCAATATTTTTTTTTTCATTTTAGGGATTTGTTTTACCATCAACCGCAAGCTTTCCCAATGTTAATATAGCAAACATTTAACTGTATTTGCATAATATGAGGCAAGCTCTAAAGAAACAGAAACACTTCATCATTGACATGGCATGAAGGTTTTAGTTCTTCCTTGATGTACTTGACTTATCTTTCGATGCTTCACTACTTGAGACCTTGTGTGTTCCCAGGCTTAAGGAGGAATTGCCTTGGGTAACATCCCAGAACACAACCAGTTTCTAGTGCTTCTGGAACATTTCAGAGGTGAAGACAGCAGGGCATTCAATCAGCTGCAGGCAAACTTTTTATCATAGTTGAGGCAAATAATTTTGACTGCCAAGTTTTAGATCACAGCGGCCCTCTTCTGTAGTTCTTTTCTGAGGTCAGAAACAAAACATGGACCATGCTCTGCCTTTTATTACTCTCATCCCTGTAGGAGTTCTGTGTTCCTGCTCCCTGCAGACGTTCCTGCTCAGGGTGAGAAGGCGTCTCTGCTTTGCCTCCCCAGGCAGAGTTCACTGGATCTTCAGGGCCTATTCTCCCTCCAATCAGGACAAAGTTTGCCTGGATTCCTTGTGCATTCACCCACAAGTGTTTAGGGAGTGCTTACTGTACACTAAACACCATGCTAGCTCCTGGTTTCTGTTTTCAGTCAAAGCAAGCCCACCCTGCTCTAGTGTAAGATGCAGAGACAGTGATGGGGTCACACAGCGTGATCATGGTGCTAGGGGTCATACCATGGATACCAAGGAGAACCTGGTTCCTCCATCCTGATGACTCTGAGGGTGGCAACATTTGAGAAGGACTTAAAAGATCAATAGTAATTTCCCAGGCAGAAACAGAAGGATGTGGGCATTCCAGGCAGAGAATGTCATTGGCCAGCAGAGAAAATATACATGCAGAAGCACAAAATAAGAGTCTTAGACTCACGCCCAGTGTGGCTGGGATTCACCAGGGAGCACTTATGATAGAGAAAGACCACGGTAGGAAAACATCGCCTGCTACGGGGGAGGGAGCAGAAACAACCTAGGGCAGGCACTCTGCAAGCAGGAGGAGTTGTCTCTTTCTGAAAAAGCTTTGCAGGCAAATGTAAAGACGCCCATTCCTGACAGAGATGTTCAAGAAGTCTCATCAGCCCAGCCAAGGACAAAAATCTTCTCCTGTATCACAGGGCCGCCAGGGCCTGCTGTCTGGAGCTATTCCATTTTGAAGATAAACATTCACCCTCTCATTGTCTCTGTATTGTTTATTTTAACTTTTATTTTATGTTCACTCTAACTCCAACTGCTTTTTTCTTTTGTGTTTTAAGACTTTTATTGATGGACTCAACAATAATTTGTGGAATATACATAATGGAGTATTACGTAGCCATAACGAAGGACAAAATTATGGATTTTGCAGCAACTTAGATGGATTTAGAGTCTATAATTCCCAGTGATCTATCACAGAAACAAAGAACTGAGTACCACATGTTCTCACTCATAAGTGGACCCCAGACAATTATCTTAATACTATAAGAAAGGGATTGGCAGTAGCAGGACACTGCCAGGGGGCGGGGGGGACACACATAACATCAATAAGGGTACCTGATCTCAAACCAGGCAAAGTGGGGACCAAAGGGAGGTCCATGATGACCACTTATCTACCTATTCCTGAAATGAACCCCACATCTTTTTTAAAAATTGCTTGATAAGGATTAGGAAACCTCCCATCCCCAGTTTAAAATAGTGACAAGTCATAAACAAATTTATTTTGTTTGGCATACTCTTAAAAAAAAGATTGCTGATACACAACAATAGGGACTCAAAATAGTGCTCAACGGAGTATCTACACTATTTTATTTACCAAGGAAGGAACACCCTATTTTTGAGTGAATTCACCTTTTAATGTCTTTGGATTTAGGCATTTGTGTTGCCACTAACTGTATCCTCCCCCAACATAAGTGGCCCAAAGGTCCTCCATGAGCAGAAAGCATAGCTGCCTGCCGCGATCACGATGCTCTTCTCTCAAAAGCCATTGTCTCCTGTAGCCAAGATCCTGAAATGCACTGGGTGGAGAAAATTTCCCAGGAGGTAGGCAGACACAAGCTGGAATATTCCCCCAAGTGTGATGGGAGAAGTGCGCAGCTGCCTTCCCCCTCTGTCTTGTTCCTTGTCCTTGTCATGACACAGATGAGGCAGAGGATCGGGGAGCAATGCCAGGACACAGGGAGGCGAGGCGGGGCAAGGAGAGTTGAGAGTCATCCGAGCTGAGTGAGGGCAGGGTGCGCAGCCAACGGAATGTTTGTCCCTTTGCTTCTATGCTACCCATATGTCCCTCAGTGCCCGAATGACACTCACTGACTGCAGAGAGCCCCATCTTTCACCCAGTTCCCTCCCAAAGGGTTTCTACGAGTCCCAAGGGAGACTAGCAGAGTCCAAGAACCCAGGCTGCCGTTGCTGGTCTCCTTGGCTGGCTGCCTCGACACAAGGACGTGCCTCCCACCTCCTGCACATCCAGTGGTTTCCCCCAGCTTACCACTATTTCCGTACCCTTTCTTCCTAGCATGGACACAGGCCCTTCCCTCAGTTTCCCCAACATAAAGATAAGGCTGTAACTTCTACAAAAATGTACTGAGGACTCAAGGATATCAGAGAGAATGACAAAACAGAAAAGAAAATCTTAAAAGTGAACGCCAGATACAACTCCACCCTCCCCTAAGCCTCCAGACATCTTGGGTTGCCTGGGAGGGACAGTCCAGCTATGACCTGATGTATCCTGAACTGGTAATTTTTTTTTTTTTGAGTTGGAGTCTCACTCCGTCGCCCAGACTGGAGTGCAGTGGCCTCGACCTGCTGGGCTCCGGCGATCCTTCCGCCTCAGCCTTCCAAGTAGCTGGAACTACAAGCGCGCGCTATCACGCCTGGCTAATTTTTTGATTTATTGTAGAGATGAGGTCTCGCCAAGTTGCCCAGGCGGGCCTCGAACCCGTGGGCTCAGGCAATCCACTCACCTCAGCCTCCCAAGGCGCGAGATTACAGGCTGAGCCACCGTGCCCGGCTCTGAACTGGTTATTACTAGCCCCTTTTCACTCTCAGTGTGTCCCCATTAGAAAGATGAATGATGCGGCTTACCTGTCCACCACCCTTCCAGAAGGGCTTTGACAATGGTGCCTCTACCAGTGCCCAGGGCCTCTCCCTTCTCCAAAGACCAGCAAGAGAGAAAAAAATGTTCTATCCCAGCTTTGCAGTCAACATGACAATGTGCAAAATGCAATTCTGTCAGTCCATGCTATCACACTGGCAAGTTCAAAGCTTTCATTTTTTAAAGAAATGGGATAGAAAGGCACTTTTTTCTTCCATTCTAAGGCTCTGACAATATCTGATTATCTTTGAATCAGAATAACAACTCACCATCCCTGGGGCGGAGGCCCAAACATTTCATCTGAAGTCCTAAGCCAGGAGCCAAGAGAGTCCATCCCACAAGGTCTGCTCCCCCACTTTGGGAAAGACAGAAAGGCAGCACCTGGGACTTTCTTCCAGAGTCCAGGCCACCAAGATGCCATTGGGCCAGGGTCACTGAACCACTCTGTGAGCCCCATCACCACACTGGAAGGCCAACCAGGCGACAGGGACCCTTGACCCAGAGTGCGTGGGGGCCAAAGGCGTCTGGGGTAAAGCAGTAAATGTCACCTGGTTCTGGCCCAGATCCAACAGGGCTTAGCTTGGCCGGAGGCAAGACTTGGACAGAACACAAGGAAAGAGTTCTTCACCTCCACATGGCTGTGAGTGTTCCCCGATGCACTCTAGGACATAGCCAAAGGTCCATTGGAGTCTTTTCCCCCTTCTGAAGAGGAATTGGAAAGAATAGTCCAAACCTCCACGTAGAACAACAGAAGAGCTGTTGGCAGCTTAAACTTTACAGTCCCTGGTGTTCCCCAGATTCTAGCCATCAAGCGTTCTAAAACGTTGAGGTTCTATCTCAGTGCCCCATCACGCTGCTCGTCTTCGAACTTGGCCTGCTGGGAGTGAGTCATTGCTGCTCACCATTCCAGGAAGAGGACATGCCCATCAAGGTATGGATGCTGACTGTGCGCTCATCTGGAAAACAATGGCACACACTGAAACAAATTTTCTTTGACTCTCTCCAGCGCTTTAGGAATCAAGGAAAGTGCACTTAGTTCTCTGGGTTCATGACTGATTTACCATGTGGCTGCAGGCCTGTGGTTCAGCAGATCCATCTGCTACCTCCTACTCTAGAACCTTGAAATTAAAGGACGTCTGAAAGGCACTTGACTATTGACCTGTGTTGTCTTCATGTAGGTTACCCAGTCAAAAAAGAAGCAGGTTCTGATGTCTCCAGTAGGCAAAAACCCATCCATTCACCCTCAGCAAAAGCATGGCACTGACTTCAGAGTGTAATTTCAAAAGTTATGGACTTGTCCTTGTGGTTTTCTGTCATGCAGCATCAAGAGGAATTTTAAATCTTGAGCACATGGCTACCTTTGTCCTTATAAATTTCCACTGGCACAACTTACAAGGGATCCACTGATCCCAAACAAAACCGCCTTTTCCTGTGGGTGGTTTGCTATTTGCACCATAAAACCAAAATCCACAGAAGACACCAGCCTGAGGAGCCTTGTGGGTGAGTGGGAAGGACACAGGCACACTGAGATTGAACCTAGGTGACAAAGGAAATGAGCTGAGGACAAATCTGGGAGGAAACCAGGAGATGTTATACTGGTGACTCGGTGAGTGAGTATTCTTAAAGTGATCTCTGCTGGTCATGCATTGTTTGCACGATACAATCAGAAAGGGAGAGGAAATCTCATTGGACATTAGTCAGATGGTCTGAACTATAGCCCTGGCTTCATTTGTCCTTGTAAATTTCCATTGGTATAACTTACAAGGAGTCCACTGATCCCAAACAAAACTGACTTCACTTTTGTGGTTCTCTGGATCAATCACTGAACTTCTTGGCATCTTGATTTCCTTATCTGCAAAACAGAGACGATGATACACATACACATTATCATTTTTTATTCACAGACCTCCACAACCCTTCTCTGGTAAGAGCATCTCAAATTCATTTTGGGAATAACCTCCCTCAGCTTCTGTCCCCAATGCACTCTGCCCCATTGGTCATCTTGGCAGGCCTCTGTCAATAAGGAAACCCTGCTCTACAGAGAGGTGGGGCACCAACCCAAGTTGGGCTCTTAGAATTTCTCCCAAATCCTTGACCCATGAACACAAGGTCCCAAGGACAGATACTATGAGCCTATTCATCTCTGCCTGGTTCTGAGCTGTTCCTTCAATAACATGATCACCTCTCTATTACCCCCCAGTAAATCCCCTTTTTGCTGAAGTTAGCCAAAATTCAGTTTCTGTTGCTTGCCATCAAAGAACTTCAGCTATCTGCATTTGATGATTGCCCTGGCTACTTCATGGATTGTTCTGACAATCAAAAAATACCTTGGATGCGAAAGCATTTTACTAACCCTATAGCTCTGCACAGATTTTGGCATTTTTACTACGCAGAATCAGACTCACAGCGTGTGCACACTGGTGTGCTCAAGTCCCGGATGCTGGGAAATTTCCATCACGTTACTCTAATGGAATTTGGGATAAGTTGTTCCAAGGAATCTCCCCATCAGAATGAGAGCAGTATGCACGATATGCTGCCTTCACCCAACAGACATGATGTTTTCCACTGGGCACCCAACACCTGGTCGAGCATGAGCTATATTTATGGTGCATGGATTAGTTGGGATAAATCCTCTCTGCCTTCAGAGATCGACTAAATAAACAAGAGGAAAACATAATCTCAGAGTGTGCAGTACAGCACAGCGGACTAGGAATGAGAATGATGCTGGTGCTATAATTAGCTTCGCTGAGCTGCTCTTTTAAACACTCAACCGTTTGGATGCTGATAAGTGAGCCTGGTGTTTTCTTGGTTTTCCTTTGTGGCTCTTTCCAGCCATGATATATGTGCCCAGAACACCGGGTTTGTTTTTTTAAAAGAAAGGGTTTACAGCTATAGTTTGAGGTGGGCTGAAAGTCTGCTTAACTGACTGAAAGAATTCCAACTATCATTTCCAAAGGTAAGCATTTGTCCCAGTGATTTCTGTTGTGCAGCATCAAGAATTTTAAATCTTGAGAGAAACACTGCTTGGAGGTGGACAGATGTGACGAAAAGGAGCCCTTCTTCCTCTTAGTGAAATGTAGTCCTCGTGCAGGAGAGGCAAGCAGGAACACACCTTGTTCCTCAGCTGTGCATCTATTATGAGTGAGGCACTCTGCAGGATGCAATACACCCCCACACAGTCTCTGCTGCCAGAGAATGTGGGCAGGAGGGAGTGAGAGCCCTGTACAGAAAGGTAGAACAGTGAAAGCGCCATAAGAAAGTTGTCTGGTCACGCAGCAGAGAATGCTGGAACAATGAGGAGAACTGCGTGGGAGTTAACATTTTGAGCAGAGCCTTTTAAAATGGTAGAAATTGGATAGTAGAGGTCATGGAGGGGAGAGGAGGAGGTTAAGCTGAGAGGACTCTCGCGTGCAAGAGTGTGACAGCTAGAAAACACGAGGCAAGAGTTTAAGGGGGCAACTTGGAAAGCCACTGCTAATACACGCTAAAAGCCCAGACTGTGTGACACCTTCCACAAAACAGAGAGTAATCACCTGGCACTTCGTTTCTGAGAGCTTGACACATATATGCAGTCATGCAGTCTGCAAAGGGCGCGGCACATCAGAGACGCCTCTGATCACCAGCCCTGGGGGACAGCTGAAGAAGCAGGGCATACACAGGGTGTGAGACGACCCCAGCCCATGTCCCTTCCATATGCTCATGCAGGATCCTCGGCAGCTCTACGCCCAGAGGACTCCTGAGCATGTCTCAGGGAAACATCCCACTCACAGCAGACTTTTAGCTGCACTCGTCATTTATTTCCTCTCCTCTCAGGCTGCCTTGCATGAGTGCCCATGACCCTGACAGCAGCAGAGAGGGAGACATTCATCATGGCGTTGCTTACAGTGCACAAGAGAGAATGAGGATCTCCTCGTTCAGGTGCTGGCTTCTCTCCTCGTTCAGGTGCTATCTCCTGATGCCAGAGAAGTGTAGGGACCTGACAGAAATGAGAAGAACTGTCATGGCCTACACCTCACAAACTGTCATGAAAAGAGTTTTCTTGGCTTCTGGCTTCAAATGTATCTTCCTTAAGAGCTAGCCCCATCCAGAGGGCAGATGGGATCAGACACCATGCCTTCCCTACCCTCATCTCTCATCCTCCCTCCTAGCCCCAGCAGCTAAACAAAAACAAACCACATCACTGCCTTCAGCCAAATAATAAATGTTCAGAGAGACCGCTGCATCTTTAATCTGCACATAGCTAAGTCTGGGATTCCAGCTCAAATAATGAAGCTATGCTCATTATATGAAAGTATACGTACATATAAGGAGATAAGGCTTCCAAAAGGATAACTATATATGGTGGAATATGATAAATATCAAAAGAATAAGGCCCTTTGGTAAGAAATCCATTTTAGTAGAATGTCTTTCAGGGAACATGGGTTCTAAGCAAGGGCAGAGCAGCTGAAGGCTCATTTCTGCATGCTTGCATAACTCTCGACACTCCCTCATCAGAGAGCGTCTCACACAAGACCTGACTTGTCTATTTACCTCTCTTGGGGGAAGGTCCTGCGTCGTTTTTGTCCAATATTATAGCCAGAGGCCTTTCAGAAGTCCTGGCTCCTAGTAGGTAAGCAATCAATATTGGAGAGAAGGATGGATGGACGGACAGATGGATGGATGGATGGATGGATGGATGGATGGATACATGGATGGATGGATGGATGGATGGATACATGGATGGATGGATGGATGAATGGATGAATGGATGGATGGATGGATACATGGATGGATGAATGGATGGATGAATGGATGGATACATGGATGGATGGATGGATGGATGGATGGATGGATGGATGGATGAATAGATGGATGGATGGATGGATGGATGGATACATGGATGGATGAATAGATGGATATATGGATGGATGGATGGATGAATACATGGAGGGACACATGGATGGATACATGGATGGATGAATGGATGTATACATGGATGGATGAATGGATACATGGATGGATGGGTGGTTGGATGGACAGATGGACAGACGCATGGATGGATGGATGGATGGATGGATGGTGAATAAGTGAATAGATGAGTGGATGAGCAGGTGGGTGGGTGGGTAGAGAGATGGATAGGTGGATAGAAGGAGATGGAGGATGGATACATGGATGAATGGATGGATGGATGGATGGATGGATGGATACATGGATGGATGAATGGATACATGGATGGATGGATGTATGGACGGATGCATGGATGGATGGATGGTGAATAAGTGAATGGATGAGTGGATGGGAAGGTGGGTGGGTGGATAGAGAGATGGATAGGTGAATGGATGGTGATGGATAGATGGATACATGGATGGATGGATACATGACTGAATGAATGGATACATGGATGGATGGATGGATGGATGGATGGATGGATGGATGGATAGACACATGGATGGATGGATGGATGGATTAGTGAATAAGTGAATGGATGAGTGGATGCGCAGGTGGGTGGGTGAATAGATAACTGGATAGGTGGATGACACCTGCATGCATTTGGGGTTAGATGCCAGGATGGTTGGGAGGATTGACATTAGAACAGCATCAGCAAATGATGTTCTTTGTATACATCAAAATGAAGCCTTGCTCAGTTCCCTTGAAATTTTCCAAAACTGCTTAACTAGTAAACATTCCTTGGAGAGTACAGATGTAACAAAATAGAAAAAATTATGATCGCCAGAGGAAAATGTTGCCACAAAGATCATCGTATCCGTCAGAGACTAGGGGAGATCAAAGGTGTCCATTGGAGAAGAAGACGGTTTCTGGGTAAAGGGCAGCCCAGCCAGGATGTGGGTGTATCAAGTGCTTAGGTGGCTTCAGGTGCCCAGGGGAATGGCCGTTTGTGGTGATATAAAGACATTCTAATATCTGTCCATATTGTCACAGCCCCTAGAGAAGGGCATGCCCAGGGCAAACGCCCCTGTACATTCTCAAACAACATTCCTGAGAGCTAATACAAAGCTTTTTTGCAGTGAGGGCACCATGTAATAAGAAATGTGAATAAGGAAGATAGGACAGACAAGATAAGGAGCAAGAGTTGCAAAGTCCACATGCCCAGTGACTACTTGGGCAAGAAGGATAATAAACAAAATTATGGACAGATTCAGTCTAGAGTTGCTTGAGGACAATGTGGCATAGGGGAAAGCCCTATGTCTTGGCATCTGAGTTCAAGTCTGCCACTGACTTGCTCTAATAAAATGGGCACCTCACTCAATCTCTTCAGTGCTTTCGTTGCTTCAGCTATAAAAAGGCAATAATAAAAATATCTAGTTAGTCTTCCCAGTGGATAAGACATTGTGAAGGTGAAAGCTCTCTGCCACCTCACAGGGACATTACAAAGGCAGATATTCATAATCAAACTTTCAATCAACCTGTAGACATAGCAATGTCACAAACAGCACCTCCTTGCCCATTTCCAAATAAAGAAGCTGAGACACAGGGCCTGGGCTAAGTTCTCTCATGTGTTGGTGCCAGATAAAGCCATGAAGGCTGGACATCTGGCCCCTGACCATAAAACTGTGCCTGTTTACAGCCAGGATGCCAATGCTGGTAGCCGGCTAAGATCTTCAAAGAACACCAGGACTTCCCAGCTCTAGCAAACACCAGCAGCTTCTTGACAGTAGTTTATAGAATGGCAATTTCAGACACAAACACCCCTGCCTTTTGCTATGTCCTTGGTATCCTCTGCCTCTGCCTGTCTAGGCAGGAGATGTGAGGCTGTGTGCTACCTTCCCCATTGTTAACACCGTCAGTCTTTGAGCAGTGTCTTGGATCTCAGGATTCTTAAAAACAGTCTGGATTCTGACCTGAAAGTGACCTTCAAGTTTACCTAGTTCAATCCCATCATTACAAAAACAAGAAAACAGTACAAAAGAAGTGGTATAATTCATTGAATATTCACAATCTGTTGGCCCTGAGAATTTCAAAGACATTGCATTTAGCAATAAAGAAATAAGAATGGTGCATGAAATTCTAATTTATGGATTCTTTTGAGTACACAGATGGGAGGGAAATGCAAGGCTGCTGTTCATCAAACCCTGCTGCCCCTGGCAACACAATAATGTCTCCTGACGGATGAAGACTTAGTGGGAAGTCACTCGAAAGCCAGGGCTGTACTCTGCCTTTGGTCCTCAGGCACAGTTCTCTTTTGATTTTGCCACAAGGCCAGATGGCAGGATATGGCTTCAGAAAAATTCAAATGCATTTGTTACTCATGGACAAAGAAATTGCCAACATCTCAAAACTCCCTCATAACCACTGTCTCCACCCTCCACCCCCAATGTAAATAACTGCAAGACCATTCTCATGCGTTTAAAACACACTTCCTCAAAATGCAAAGAAAGCCTGGGGCCACCTGTCCCAGGCAGAGCTTCAAACCTTGAGCTAAAGCCCACTATAGATCAAAATATGCTATTTGTAGATTCACTGCCCACCACCCCACCCCACCCCACCCCCCCACCCCCACCCCGACACAAGATTTGTAAAAATAAAGCTCAGGGAGCAGCACAAAGACTCTCCAGAAGGAGCAGAGGGAGGGTCTTGGGGCCGTGCGTGATCTCTGTGTTAGATGGAGCTCATGACCAGTCAGGTGGAGCTGGGTGCCACCAGCCACGAGTTAAACCAACTATCCCCTTTGGGTCACTTCGGGAGATAGTGAGGAAACAGAACCACAGAAGGTTCTATGTGCAAAAATGGAGGACCCAAAATGTGACATCCAGAGGCCCAATCCTCTCCAGCCTTCGCCTTTTCCTGTGTGTTAAGAGCAACATTGTCACCACCATCCTCGTATTACCTTGATCAGCATCATTATCCACACTAGATTTTCCTCTACCCCACAAGAGAACAGAGTGTGTTTTTGTGAGCGTATACCCACAAAAGATAACAAGCTAAAAGATTTAAGAACTTAAAAACAAACTAAATTGAACTAAAATCAATGCATATGAATAACCCCTGTGGCATATCATGCATCGGGCTAGATATAGGGTGTATAATGGTGTGTGTGAAAGCTGTATGGAGTTGAGCAAGCTTTCTGCTATCTCAAATTCAGTTATCGTGTGTGTCAAGTGTAGTCAATGAACATGGATGCTTACCTTGTATAGTTTAAATGGATGAAAGATGGTGAATATTGAGAACTTGGGTTCTCAACAATTGGAAGCTACTTAGGTGTGGCCCTGCCCTTAAGAACTTCACACACCAGAGCCCCAGTTCTCTGGGTCCCTGTGCAGTCTCATTCCTGGTATACTTTGGGGACAGGGCATTGCACACAGGGCGTCTTGGGGCAGCAGGCTTCGTGGACCTACTAAATGACAGTTGACATCTGCACAGGGCTCTGATGGAGGAACAGGCAGCTCTGGTCTGTGCCTACCATTCAGTGCTTCAAGGAAGGGAAAATCCACGGCCAGCTGAGCACTGGTACACCAGGAAGCAAGAGAGCTTGCCGGAGCTGAGCAATAATTGGCACAGTGGCCCCACTGTGGCCCACAGACCTTCCATCTTCATCTGGGTTAGTGAGCCCATTCTCATTATGTAGCTGATTTCCCCGGCATTATAGATTCCTGTTACTTAGACGTGATTAGAATACTACACAGGCAAGAGCTTCACGTCCTCTTCCTTCATTTGTCTGGACACCTAAATGTTACTCCTTAACAAATAGTCACTCGACTCAATTTAACATCAACCCAGGCTTGATACCTGCAAGGTACTGCATGCTTCAAAGCCTAAGAAGCCACCATTGCTACACTCAAGGAAAACTACGTAGAGCACAAAATCGTTACCATACAAGTAAGTGTCATAAGAAAAATACAAAAAACTGGGAAAGACTTCATGCAGGAAGGGGCATCTCATGTCAACTTGGAAGATGTGAGAAGCTTCCCATTGAAGATGGTAATACCACAGGAGCATTCTAGAGAGAGAAAAAGCGAGCCAGGCCACAGAGACAGGAAATTCTCCATGCCTGAGAAGAACAGCGGCAGGACAACAGCTGGCAGGTGTCATGCAGCTAACCACCAAGCTCGATCTCTAGGAACTGCCTGTCAGCTCGTCAGATGGGTCTAGTAACCACATTTAGCGTTGAGGTCTGGCTTCCTGGGACCTCCCTGGGATGGATACCTGCTCCATGTTCCTGGAGCTTGGGTCCCAGTCAGTCTACATACTGCTCTGCTGTAACAAGAGAGTGAAGATGCACGCTCCACCATCTGGAAAGGGAACCCAGAAGAGTAGATGCCAAGAGAGATGACCAACATACAGCGGGAAGAGAGAGGAGACATAACCATTAAGGTCACTCAGGTCCCAACAGGCATGTCTTCCCTGGGTTCCTCAGCAGTGGCTGGCCAGAAGAACATGGGACAACCAGAGCTGCTGACACAGAACCCCAACACTATCAAGAAAGTTAGAAAACTGACACCATGATCTGGGCCTCCTGTGCAGTCAGCAGGATTCAGAGGCTACTGCATGGATAAGAGGACCCCTGCCAGCCTCCCCCATGCCACCCCTCCCAGAGAGCAGAGGGAAGGAGAGCAGAGGAGAGAAAAAGACATGGGCTTGAGAGAGGCCAGGTCACCCAAAAGAGACTAAGCCCAGGCGATGGTGATGGCACTAGCCGGAGTGTGTAAGCCATTGAGGTGGGAGCTTGTGAGGAAGAGGACATCCCTTATACAAGTAAAGACACTCTAGTTCTTTTGCTTGTCTTGACTGGAACCACTCTTAAAGAGTGTATTCTTCACCACTCTGGTCAGGGAGGACAAGGTATGTGAAAGTACCCCCAGGTCACGGTGTCATTTTTTTAACTTCCTTGATGGTGTCAGGGTTCGGTGTCAGCAGCTCTGATTGCCCCACATTCTTCTGGCTGGCCACCGCTGAGGGACCCAGGGAGAACATTCTTATTGGAACCTGCATGACCTTAACTCTTGTGGAGGAAATTTTATGTATGGATGATTGTTCCAATTCATTTTTCTACAAGGGGACAAACATCAGAGACTCCCATTCTGCCATCTTGCTGATATCATTCTCCAAATGCTGAGGCTTCATTTCTCGCTAATGCTTTTGTGACTATCAGTCCCCATACACCTGAGTGACTCACATAGCCCCTACAAGGTGCTTGCATGCCCTGGGAAGACCAAGGTGCATAACAGGACAATGTTCTGGCTTCAAGGAACTCACAGTTCTGTGAGTGTCTCTGGAAAGCAGGCTTCAATAATGAGGAAGAAGAGGCCAGGCACGGGCAGCTCATGCCTGTAATCCCAGCACTTTGGGAAGTGGAAGGATCACTTGAGCCCGGGAGTTCAAGATCAGCCTGGGCAACAAAGCAAGACCTTGTCTCCATAAAAAAAAATTAGCCAGGCATGGTGGCACATACCTGTAGTCCCAGCTACTCGGAAGAATGAGGTGGAAAAATCTCCTGAGCCCAGGTTGAGGCTGTGGTGAGCCATGATCTCACACTGCACTCCAGCCTGGGCAACAGAGTGAGACCCCCAACTCAAAAAAAGAAAAAACTTAATATTGGGGAAGAGATACAAGGCACCATGAGGTATGTGTATATATGTGTGTGTGTGCATACAAGTGTATGAGAGTGTGTGTGTGTGTGTGTGTGTGTGTGTGTTAGTCTTTGTTTGGGGGGAGATAGGAGGACAGGTGAGGAAAGAGGTGAAGAACAGGGCAACTAGAGATACTGAGGCAAGTTATAGCCATGCTGAGTTTGCTTTTTCATCAATCCCTCGTTCATTAAATCAGCCACAATTTCTGAGCCATGTGTGCCCACTATTATGTTTGAGGTAGAGATATTCTTGGAAACTAGATCAGAGAAAGAGAGTTTGGGTATATACTCTTATACCGTACAAGTGGACACCCTATCTCTGAACAAGCATCACCTGAACAAAGATCTTCTAGTGACATCCCAGTGCCAGCCTATCCCCGGGTTATAATTTCCTTTTAATTTCTTTTTAGCTCAGAGTTCAAGACCACATGGCCACCACAACACTTTTCTTTAATTCTGCGCTTTAAAATTTCATCTTGGAAGTATTGGAAGTCAGCTCCTCAGCTGTTCCAACTTCCCGCAGTGCTGGGCCCAGTCTGACAAAGCCCCTGCATTGACGAAATCACCAGTTGTGGTTTCAAACCGCATCTGTACAAAGCACCCTTTTCCCTTCTCTGATTTCTAGGTTCTGTTCTCACACACATGCCAGGGTTGTGAAGCTGTGTGAAGCTTGAGAAATAAATTTCTCTGCAAGAAAGTGATTTATAACATTAGAGTTGCAGTTCTAAACACTGTCAGAATAAATCTAGCTCAATTTTTCACCAATTCTTTTGTCATGTATCTCTCCTTATTCCTTCTCCCTGCTTTGTCCAACCCACCCCAGCCCACACACGCATGCACACACGCCCACACACACAAGGCCCACACACACGAGGCCCACAGCACACTTGGCTTCATTTTAACGTCACTGTGCTATGGTAGAACACCCCTCAGGAGCCTGCATTACCATTTCTGTGGTCCTGCTCACTGAATGGCCAAGCCCAGGGCTATGACCCAGCTGGAAATTCTTGTTTGAAATGTCAGCACCAAATGTGACTCCATGGATCTTCTAAATGGATCGGGTCCATGCATTGATGCTTGACCGAACTGCCTGATAGGAGCAAACTCTTTCTGGAAGTCTCTGACTGTCTCCACAGTCCTGTGAATAACCAAGCAGTGCGGCTAACAAACAAGTGCAGGTGCTGTTTTCACATGACAGAAGTAGGGCCCAGCATTTTGCAGGCATCCTGATGACCGCCAACACCCACAGCCCTTGACACAGTCGAGTGAGGTCTGTTCGTCCACCCTGAGAGGAATTTCTGCGCCTTAAGATGAGTCAGTGGTGGGTCGATGTGAGGAGCCGTTCTCTAACTTGGTCTGAGGTTCCCTCCACCATGCAATTCTGCCTACCTGTTTTCAAAAAGTGGGGGAAGATAAATGGTTATTCCCGAGTGATTTTTTTCTTCTGTTCCTTTTCTTTCTCATAGCCTTCACAGAGCGGTGACATGGCTTTCACAGATGTCCCTGAATTAGGTGGCAAAGAAATTAAGCAGCAGCTTTTGCCTGCAGACTTTGAAAGGCCTGTGTTCTGGCCCCAAATCGGAAACTTGGAATGGCTGGATTTCAGCTCTGTCCTATGTGTTAGCTGTATCGGAGGCTGCGGGATTTCTCTCCACAGTGTTGGCCAGGAAGGAAGCGCTGGCACACCACTCGCCTAAAACGCTTGTCAGCTCAGATTCTCTCTCCGTCTCTGGCTTTAGACAGCAATGTCAAAGGAAAGAAATGTATCAAATGATGTGCTCCATGCGCCTTCCCAATTTTTTGATGCTCAACAAATATTATAAATAATCAATCGTCTGCTCCCAGTGAGTAAGCCCTTCCTCAGGGAAAAAAAATGGACATGTTGGAAAAGGCACTAACTCAGACCACTAGTACCTGGCAGATTCCCTGGTGGGCAGGCCTCCTAGCATGGAGTTGGGCTCACTGAAAGACACCAAGGACATGCCAAGAGTTAATTGGGAAGTATCTGAGATGTGGGGAGAACTGAAATCCCACCAAGGGTTGATTCAAGCGGCTCTCTCAGTATTAACCCAGAAGCTTAATTCTTTTTTTTTTTTGAGTTGGAGTTTCACTCTGTCACCCAGACTTGAGTGCAGTGGCACGCTCCCAGCCACTGCAGCCTCAAACCTGCTGGGCTCTGGCGATCCTTTTGCCTCAGCCTTCCAAGTAGCCAGAACTACAGGCACATGCTACCATGCCTGGCTAATTTTTTATTTAATGTAGAGACGAGGTCTTGCCAAGTTGCCTGGCTGGGTCTCGAACCCGCGGGCTCAGGCAATCCACTCACCTCAACTTCCCCAAGTGCTGGGATTGCAGGCTGAGCCACCAAGCCCAGCCGAAGCTTAATTCTTCCCAACCTACTTAATACATTTTGCTTAAACCTACTAAAAATAAGGGAGATCTGTCCATTTGAAAATTATAGTCCTGTGGTTGGACAAGACTTTAAATTCACATATCCAACCTTCTTTCTGATAAGTACAAATAGCGCAGTAATACAATATTCCCCCAATGGGGCACTCATGACGTCCCAAAACTCACTTCCCCCTTGTAGAGCTGGGCTATTCATTCTCCTTACACTGAGGTAGCACCCCCCTTCCCAGGGGTCCTGGAAACAAGGGAGCAGCACACAACAGTCTGGTGCCTCGTTCTCATATCAGGAGCCCTTCAACTCTCCTTGTCAAGATATATGCATCCCCCCCCCACTTCCCTCTCCTATCTCTCAGACAATGTGGCCTGGGGACCCCCAGCTGCTCTCTTATCAGAGTGCCCCCTTTAGAGAGAGGTGCCCCTCACAGAGCCCAGCCGAGCTTCGCAGGTGACCCCACAGAGCCAGAACAAGACCGTGGCCCCTCTCTCCCCCTGAACACTTACACTTCTATTAACGTGGCTGCAGCTCGGACTCTTGGCAGCCACAACATGCCAGCCCTGAATATTAACTTTCTTCTCAAGCAACCTTCAACCCAGTTTACTCCTGCTCCCGCTAAATCTCATCACCACACCTTGGATGTCTGCAATTCATTTTCCGGACCCAAGAGCTGGGCCTTTTGTGTGCCAAATATTTTAATTTAAAAGTGGACAGCTAAGCCACAAATCAGACTGAAGCACACCCACCCACATCCTTGTAAAGTTGCCTCGGAACCACCAACACAAACAAATCTTGCAGGAGAACAAGAACTGTCAAGTTAAAATGAAGTCCAGACCACACTTCATTTAGACGAGCGCTGCCCTATTAATTTCATCAATTATTAATTCCAGCCGCCTGGTATCTGGGCAGCCTAGAAGAACAAAGGCACCTGTCAAAGTGACTGCTTGAGTGGCAATTGTGATAGATGGGGTCATTCTCTTCTCCCGCTCCATGGAGCACAACTGGGGGCCGGGTAAGCGGAGAGGCCGTGGCACACACCGTGGAGGCTCACAGGCAGAGTCTGAGCACATCCATGATCTCGCACCCGGCCCAATGTGTCCAAGTCCCATGCAGCGAGCGGGCTACCCACACACTCCAGTACCAAGGGATGCTGATGCTATCACTGGCTTTTCTCATCACAGGTATTAAGTATGAAGCTTCCCTCTTTTCCCTCCTGACTTTCAATCTCTAAACTGCACTAGTAGGAAGAAAGGAGAAGGAAAGAGGGGGAAGGCACACAAGGAAAACTGTCACAAAGATGAGACCTGCACTTCTTTTAAAATATGGACAGCACTGTGCCCACCCAGACCTCCTGTGGGAGAACGAACCAGTAGAGAGGTCATACCCACTGAGCTCTCGGCTTGGGTGAGGGAACCAACTCTCTCCTTCTGGGGGCTGGCAGAAGCGGGCTGCCCCAGGACACCCAAGGCACTGGTCAAGAGCGCAGTGAGAGAAACAGGAAATGTGGGGAACACAAGCCGTCAGCAGATACTTTCAATGAAGTGAACCGAGCTGCAATCCTTCCCTTCCCGGAGCCCCAAGAGCCATCACGCTGGATGGTGAGCTGCAATCCTTCCCTTCCCAGAGCCCCAAGAGCCATCCTGTTCCCTGTGAGGTGAACCCGAGTTCTTGCTGCCGGCTGGGGCTTTGGTCACCAAAGATCGTCCTTTCCCATCATCCTCTTTTCTGTTCATAAAGCGTTTTCAGTCACCAACCCCAAGTCCTCCTTGGGCCTCCATCTTTTGCATCGCTTTTGATTACACCAAGAATCGAGTCCAGTGAGAAGCGCAGCCGGAGCTTTGTTCCCGAACAATTCCATGTCCCCACTGCCGTTACTCTGATGTGGGGGCTCCGCTGGCCAGAGGCAGCCACCCCACTCACAGGCAGCTGGCAACTGGAAACCGTATCGGAACATCTCCATTACACAAGGCTTTTACAGGGCCACAGTTCACATTTTACTGCAGTTTCCTTTGGAAATGCTCAAAGCAACTACATCTGTTTCCTTTCATTGGGACTTTTATGTTCTCCCAGTGAAAAAAGGAGGGGGTAAAGTTCATTAACGCAGTATAGTAACAATTATGATGTCTGCATAAATTTTGTTGGGTTTGGTTGCATTTAAAGGTTGAAGTATTTACCACCTTCTTCCCTCCCACTTCTTAGTTAAGAAGTGAAGATGGCCGGGCTCGGTGGCTCAGCCTGTAATCCCGCGCCTTTGGGAGGCTGAGGTGAGTGGATTGCCTGAGCCCGCGGGTTTGAGACCCACCTGGGCAACTTGGCGAGACTTCATCTCTACAATAAACCAAAAAATTAGCCGGGCGTGGTAGCGTGCGCGCCTGTAGTTCCAGCTACTGGAAGGCTGAGGCGGAAGGATCGCCGGAGCCCAGCATGTCGAGGCTGTGGTGGCTGGGAGCATGCCACTGCACTCCGGTCTGGGCGACAGAGTGAGACACCAACTCAAAAAAAAAAAGGTAGGAGCAGACTTGAAACTATTCCAAGTGTCTGTGAACGATAAATGGATGAATAAGAGGTGAAGTATCCACCACAGTGGAATAGATTTAGCCTTAAGATGGAATGAGACTCTGGCACCTGCTAGAATACCGATGACCCTAAGGACATTTTGCTAAGTGAAATACGCCAGTTACAAAAAGATAAATGAGTGATTCCACTTGCATGAGGTATCTAGAATAATCAAATTGATAAAGACAAAGTACAGTGGTGGGAAGGGGAGTGGGGAGTTGTTTAATGGGTACAGAATTTCAGTTTTGCAAGATGAAAACAAAGTTCTTGAGATGGATGGTGGTGAAGATTGCACAATAATGTGAATGTGCTTAATGCCACTAAATGTATGCTTGAAAATGATTATGATGCTAAGTTTGATGTGTTTTACCACAATTTTAAAGCTAAACTGTGGGAACGGGAGTGAGAAGGAGGATGGGGAAAGCAGGTTAGGAGCATAACCTTTAGGTGGATAGATCTGGTTTTTGGGTACTGGTTTCCAGCTTTTCAGCTGTTTAACCTTAGGTGTGATCTCTAGGCTTCTGCTATCTGTAAATCAGGAGTAAGAATCTAGTATAGCTCTCAGAGGCTTGTTGGTGAAATAAAACAAGATAACGTGAACTGTGTTAGTTGGTGATAACCACATCACTAGAAGGTCCTGTTCTTGGGAAGCCACAACTCAGTGCAGGACAGTGTGTGGTGAGAGCCTGACTGGCCACTGGTTCACTGGCTCCAGTTCCTCTATGCTGAATGGCTAGCTTTGTATTGGGTTTTTTCATCTAGCAGCACACCAGCATTGAGGGAGAACCTTTAGGGTTACAACATGCTTTTCCTTTTTCAGATTGGAGAGGGTCCTTAAAGAGTCTTGGGGTCCTGG
This sequence comes from Tarsius wallacei, assembly GCA_963574415.1. Taxonomy (NCBI): domain Eukaryota; kingdom Metazoa; phylum Chordata; class Mammalia; order Primates; family Tarsiidae; genus Tarsius; species Tarsius wallacei. Next base: position 41,443 of record CAUYQG010052092.1, read on the forward strand.
CTTTAAGGATCACTTGTCATCTGAGCTCTTTAGCCCTAGAGCTCTAGACCTAACAGTTCTTGATCCTGCAGTTGTGGACCTTCCCCTACTTTGTATTGAGAGGTGCGTCCTTCATTGATACCACTAACAGGATGCTTGTGTCTGTCTCTGTCCCTCTTGGTACCTGATACACTTGGCTATTGGGGGTGCAAGGTACTTCAAGATCTAGGCTCTATGCTAAGGATGCTGTAGGCATTAAGTGAGTTGGGGTTTTCCCGTGAACCAGGCTTGGCTGGTCTGAGAAGCCTGGCCAGGATGGTATTAGGGGGCCAGAAAAATGCTCAAGGCTTCCATGGCTATGGGGACCAGGTTATCCTGTCAGCAGCAGGGGTGCACTGTCTTTCATGCTAGTGCTGGCAACATGACTCACTTACTTTTGGTTTTGGCTCTTTTCCTTGTCTTCTCACCTCTGCCTTGGATTAATCTCTGGTTTCTGTTTAGACTGGCTTCACGATCCACTTCTGTTTCTGTCATTGGGACCAAAGCTCTAAAGCTTGCTAGAAGACAGCCTCTTGATTGGTGGCTCCTGGTCAGCTTCCCATGCCTGGTCCAGGTGGTTTTGGCTACTTTGGCTGACGGAACGTCCCAAGATGGCTCAGTGACCGGGAACCATGTGTTTTCATCAAGAGAGGCTGTGGACGTTGTAGGTCACCAGAGCTTTGGTTTTCTAGCTTTGGGGGCATCAGAATTACCCAGAGAGCTAGTGAAAATATAGACGCTGTGTCTCTTGTAGAACTGGACTTAGGAGATTGCCCTAGGCCTGATTTCACTTCTTGCTAGATCATAGTTATTTATGGTTCTTGCATCCTTCTGCATGAGTCTCTAAACTACCATCAATCTTTACCTTAAATTCTGGCAGTAGTTTTCATGTCTGGAAGAGCTTTAACCTGCTGTCACACCCTAAAATCAATGCTAGGCTGTGGGCCGTAAGAGTAACCATCACAAATAGTCCAATGACGAACTTTTTCCCCTGGATTTTGTCTACCTACTCTTCTAAAAGTATTCTAGGTCCTCTCCTTTTTTCCCTGATTTCTTCCTCCACTTCCCTCCTTGCTTCGCATTCCTTGACCTTCTGTAATCCATCCTTGACCCCTTGCACACTGAGACATCTTGTGGATCACCTACCAGCAACTTGACCACACTTTTTTACATAATAGTGAAAAATGCATCACTTCATGTTAAATAGTATGGCATTGGGACCAATTATTTTATTGTTTGTTTATTTGGCTTATAATGGAATTTTAGACATTGAGGAACTTATTTATGACCAAAAAAACCAAAATTTTGTATCTTGTATTTTTTTCTAATGTGTGGTAACATGAAACAGTCACTGACATGCATTGCAAATTCATCGATACGTGCCATGCAATAATAATTTGGCATCTTTTCCCTGGTGTTTTTTTTTTTTTGAGTCAGAGTTCTGTCACCCAAGCTGGAGTGCAGTGGCACACTCATGGCCACCGCAGTCTAGACCTGCTGGACTCGGTGATCCTTCTGCTTTAGCCTCCCCAGAAGCTGGAACCATAAGTGTACGCCACCACACCCGGCTAATTCTTTGATTTATTGTAGAGATGAGGTCTTGCCATGTTGCCCAGGCTGGTTTCAAATCCCTGGGCTCAGGCAATCCTCTCGCCTCTGCCTGCTGGGATTACAGGCGTGAGCCACTGCGCCCTGGCTTACCTGGTGTTTTTCTACTCAAACAGACAATGCGGTATCATTTTCTTCCTCCTACATTAATAATATGTAATTTATTGTTTAGTCTATTGTTTGAAGACATTGTGAAAGGATGCACTTGTGATTCCTGAGAACCATTTCTCAACTGATCAATCAGAAGCTTGACAAATTTCATATGGGACATAGGTTTTTTATTTTTTTATTTTTGATGCTCAGTACAGTACATAGGTGTTAATAACACTTATTTCTAGTCCCCAGAAGAATTTCCTCCACCATTTAAAAAATTTTATCAAAAAACAATATGCAAAAGCACACGGTGGCTCAAGCCTATAATCCCATCACTTTGGGAGGCCAAGACAAGAGGATTGCCTGAGCTTAGGGGTTCAAGACCAACCTAGGCAACTTGGTGAGACCTCATCTCTACAATAAATAAAAAAATAAGCCTGGCATGGTAGTGCACGCCTGTGGTTCCAGCTACTTGGAAGGCTGAGGCGGAAAGATCGCCTGAGCCCAGCAGGTCAAGACTGCAGTGGCTGTGAGTCTGCCACTGCACTCTAGCCTGGGCAACTTAATGAGACTCTTGACTAAAAAAAAAAAAAAAAAAAATAGGCATATTGATTTACACAAGCCACACTGCTCATATTTGCAATACAATTTAGAATCATTTCAGGCTTTTTGACTGACACACCATTTCTACCACGCAATGTCCTTGTGGTAGATTCCATTCCTGCATGATTCCAAGTGCTGAGAATTGTAATGATGCTTTTGTCTTTCCACACAAAAGGTGTAAGATTGCTTTTCCTATGTATTACTGGGTTTTTTGTGTGTGAAAAACTTTTGGCTTTTTGATTTGTGCTAGTGTTTCCTTTTGGTTAACTCTACGAGTAAAGTGGCTTCATCTTTAGTAGCTCTTGTGCTAGGACAAAATAGTGTCAGTAAACATATGGTATCCTGCTGAACTGGGAACTTTTTCCAACAATGTTATATATAAATGTGATGGAATTCTGGTGTATACTGGATGATCAGGTTGGATGATGTTTTCGGATGTTATGCTGCCATAGTAGGGAAATTTGGAAAAAAGATACCCTGTTTTTGAATCAACTAGCACATAAATGCAAATACCCCATTTGGTAGGCTTATTTGGATTATTTTGTTTTTGAGTTGTCATTTTTGTCGCTCTGGCTGGAGTGCAGTGACATGCTCACGGCCGTTACAGCCTCGACCTACTGGGCTCACTACAGGCATGTGCCTCCATGCCCAGCTAATCTTTTGACTTATTGTAGAGATGAGGTCTCACCAAGTTACCCAGGCTGCTCTCAAACCCATTGGCTCAGGCAATCCTCTCACCTCGGCCTTCCAAAGTGCTGGGATTATAGGCATGTGCCACTACCCCCGACCTGATTATATGCTATAAGTGATGTTTGCCCTTTAATTCCCGACTTAGTGCAGACAGATATGTTTGACCTGTGCTGCTCAATACTTCAGTATGATCTGCCTTCAACTTCGAAAGTCACTTTCATTAAAGGCTGCGGTAACTTGCTTGTCTATCTGTTCAAGTTATGCCATATGGCACAAAAGGTATACTCACAGCTGCCTTATAAAGATGCTCTTTATCACTACAAAGAAGTGTTACAAAGAAGTGTTGGCACCACTGAGAAAGCACTTCTATATAACCCCAGCTGATTATGTAGATTTGTTTACATAGATCTCACTATATGTTCCATCTGTTTATTAGCTTTTCTGTGCACTTTGAATGGAAATCTTCAAGGAAACATACATTTTTGAAAAATTTGCAGGCTCGGTGGCTCAGCCTGTAATCTCAGCGCTTTGGGAGGCTGAGGTGAGTGGATTACCTGAGCCCGCCGATTCGAGACCCACCTGGGCAACTTGGTGAGACCTTATCTCTACAATAAATCAAAAATTAGCCGGGTGTGGTAGTGCGCGCCTGTAGTTCCAGCTACTTGGAAGGCTGCGGCGGAAGGATCGCCGGAGCCCAGCAGGTCGAAGCTGCGGTGGCCGGGAGTGGCCACTGCACTCCAGTCTGGGCGACAGAGTGAGACTCCAACTCAAAAAAAAAAAGAAAGAAAGAAAAATTTGCACTTGGGTAAGTTTGTCCTGTACAGTCACCAGCAATCTCTTTATGCCCCTGAGACTATCCAAGTAGTTTGCTACTTTGTCCCCCTCATAGGGGATATCTAAGTGCAACGGCTTAATAAAGGCTCTAGGGATCACCCACTTTGTTAACATCCTTGAAATCTGACTGGTCATGTGAAACCAAACCCCACTCAGCAGGCCATTAGGATTACATAACACTCAGCCATGTAGAGCGTTCTTACAACAGATATGAAGGGTATCAGTCTAGACTGTGCTCATGTTGCAATGTGAACCATCTAAGAAATCAGAAACTGCCTAATTGCTGGCCAAAGGATGGTGGCGTATCTGGAGCTGTAAATAATACTAGAAGCCCTGGAACAATAGCCTTTATCTAAAATGATTTAGATAAGTGTCCGCCAAATACTTATTTATACGAATAACTTTTTTTTTTTTTGAGTTGGAGTCTCACTCTGTCGCCCAGACTGGAGTGCAGTGGCTGCT